>RJWM01010493.1:13150-63563 GCA_004363535.1 Dasyprocta punctata | reverse complement strand
GTTCTCCCTGTGTGGACCAAATTGTTTTATAATCTCTCATTAAGCAGAAGTGAAAGAAAAACACACAATTAAAAGTAATTTTAATTATAAACTGCCCTCCCAGAGAGATATTAAAGTACAGCTAAAATATAGATAATCAAAACCCAGATAAATACCAAGGAATTAAGAGAAAATTCATGCAAAATGTCTTTGTGTGGAGAGTAGACTGGGGATAAAGACAGAATTAGAGATTTAGCTACTTGGTGGTGCTCCCAGGAACCACATATATATTTAAAATATAAGTCTGATCTTTAAAAGAATCAATAAATTTTATTAATGGGAAATGGTAAAAAAATGCATTATCCTTAAATATCAGCATGCAAGTGGTAGCTTTATATCTGTGAGAAGAGTGTATGGTAGCAAAATTTACATTCAGAAATAAATCTTCCCAATTTGCTATCAAAACTTCACCATCTTTACAGAACTTCATTAACTTTATGAAATAGGCAAGATTACAAGATTGTAAAAAACTAGGCAAAAGATTCCACCATTTGCATATAGATAGAAAAGAACTCAGACCCAAATTACTGGTGGAAAGTAATGATTTTCAATATTTTTGTATAATTTTCAGTAAATTAGCACTCAAAAATAGCTGCCATGTTTTTAGCAATGTAGATTGATTCTTTCAAACTTTTCATGTAAACAATGAAAATAAAATGTTCTATCAAAAAAATTAGCTGTATGATATATTTGAAACCCATGAGAAATGTCAGTGATTTAATGCATTTTAGACAAAGCAGGGCAAAATCTATAAAATAACAAATTTTCCTTCATTTCGTTTCACTTCCTTTGACCCAAATTCATGTATTTGTTCAACTCAATTAATAACTAAATATCAAGCAAAGGCTCTAATGTCGTCTGTGTTTGTCCCCACTGGGTCTTAGTTCAGGGTGCACAAAGATTACTGTACACTGGACGGTGTATCAACAGCACTACCTACATCCTGCAGTTCTGAAGCCTGGAAAATTCAAGATCAAGGGTGCAGGAGACACAGTGCCTGAGGAGACTCAGCTCCAGTGTCCAGGAACCTCTGGTTCCCAGCTGGAATCTTCTCTCTGCGTCCCAGTTTGGAGGAGGGGAAGAACTCTGGGCTCTTCAGCCTCTTAGGAGGCTGCTGAGCCATCCTGAGGGCTCCACATTAGCAAGCCGGTCTCCACCGAAAGGACACCATCTCCTAACATCATGGTCAATGGATTCTGGGAGGACACCAGGGCTCAAACCATGGTCACCTGAGCCAGACACCAGACTCCTGGGTCTGTGTCCACTTCAGTACAAAGAGCAGCCATTGCAGTCCGTGGTCAGCACAAGGTCTGAAGATTACAGAGAGGCTCTCCTGACTCCACAGCACATTTCTACTGCAGTGAAAGTGATCAGCCATATAAAAGCCTAAAGAGCAAAAATCCTGTTTCCAAAGACATTTTCATGGTCACACAAATGCTTAGGGGAAAGTGACATAAAATATCTTATGCATATCTTCATGAGTATACATGTAGAAAAATATTGGAAGCTTACCCTGTATCTCTCCAGGAGTCACAACTATGAAGACTAACATTATTTTTTTCCAACTTACAAAATTTATTTAATTTAAAACCAAAAAGACACAGAAAAGAAAAACAAAAAGCAAAAGAGACAAACAAACTTCAACAACAAATCCAATACAATAACAGTATAGGTTTACAAAACAAGATGATAGGAATTTGACAATGGTTGTAATAGTGCATATCGTTTCCTTCAAAAGGGTTGTTTAGATTAACAGATATAGACATGTAAATTTGATCTAATCATATGTGCATTAACTGATCTCTTTCAATAACTAATACATTTAGTAGTGTTGTCATTTTATTCTATTTATTTATTTATTTATTTTGGGGAGGGGACCAGTGCCCTTTTCTTTTTTATTTATTTTTTTATTTAAGAGAAAAAAAGACACATATAAGAAAGACAAAAAGCAAAAGAGACAAACAAACGACTAGAGTAAATGCACAACAGTAATATTATAGGTTTACAAATCAGGATGATAGAAAGTTGACAATGGTTGCAATATTGCATATCATTATCTTCAAAATGGTTGTTTACATTAACAGATATACACAAGCAAAATTGATCTAATCATATGAGTATCAATATGCTCTTTTTCAATAATTAATACATTCAGCAGTATGTTCGTTTTAGTTATCTTATGTATACATATATACAGATTTATATCTTTTCCTTTTCCCTTCCCTCTTTCCCCCTTTTCCCTTCCCAATTACTTTTGCTCTTTGAGCTGCTTTTACTCTTCCATAGTATTTATTATAGATTTTGGATCATATATACTTTTTCAGTTTCTTACACTAGGGAGACAATATGGTATTTACACATGTGGGCTTAATTTATCTCACTTATGAGTATGGTCTCAAGTCGTGTCCATTTACTTATAAAAGTCTCACTGCAATCTTTCTTGATAGCTGAGTAGTACTCCATTGTATAAAAATACCACATCTTTTTTATCCATTCTTTGATTGATGGGCACTTGGGTTGTTTCCAAGATCTGGCTATTACAAATTGGGTTGCTATAAATATTGGTGCACAGATATCACTGTGGTATGATGTTTTGAATTCTTCTGGGAAAATGTCCAGAACTGGGATAGCTGGGTCGAATGGGATCTCTAATCCTAGCTTCTCGAGGAATCTCCACACGGCTTTCCACAGTGGTTGCACCAGTCTACACTCCCACCAACAGTGGAGAAGAGTTCCTTTTTCCCCACATCCCCTCCAGCATTGGTTGTTGGTTGATTTTTTAATCTTGGCCATTCTTTCTGGAGTGAGATGAAATCTCAGCGTTGTTTTAATTTGCATTTCCCGAATGACCATTGATGTTGAACATTTTTTCATATATTTATTTGCCATTTGTATTTCTTTTTCTGAGAAGTGTGTGTTCATCTCAGATGCCCATTTTTGGATTGGGTCCTTGAATTTTGGGGGCCTGATTTCTTTTAATTCTTTATACATTTTAGATAGAAGTCCTTTGTTTGATGGACATTTGGCTAAGATATTTTCCCAGTTCGTGGGCTTTCTTTTCACTTTGTTGGAGATTTCCTTTGACATGCAAAAACTTTTTAGTAAGATGAGATTCCAGTTGTTGATTCTGGGAAGTGTTTCCCGTGCAATTTGATTTTTGTTCATGAACTCTCTGCCTACTCCTATGTCATCAAGATTTTTACATACTCTGTCTTCTAGTAAGTTTAGTGTCTCTGTCTTAATATTCAGATCTTTGATCCATTTTGACTTTATTTGAGTGTATGGTGATAGGCATGGATCTAGTTTTAGTTTATGGCATATAGAAAGCCAGTTTTTCCAGCACCATTTGTTAAAGAGGCTATCTTTCTTCCATGTACATGTTTGGCCCTTTTGTCAAAGATAAGGTGGCTGAGTGTGTTTGTAGTTTTGGCTGTATCTTCTAATCTATTCCATTGATCTTCAGGTCTGTTTTGATTCTGGTACCATGCTGGTTTTATCACAGTAGTTTTGTAGTATAGTTTCAAGTCGGGGATTGTGATGCCTCCTGCCTTACCTTTGTTGCCCAGAATTGCCTTGCTATTCTAGGTCTTTTCTGGTTTCAGATGAATTTCAGGAATGCTTTCTCTAGTTCTGTGAGGTAGGCAAGTGGTATTTTCATTGGGATTGCATTAAATCTGTATAATAATTTTGGAAGAATGGCCATTTTCACGATGTTTGCTCTTCCCATCCATGAACAGGGAATATCTTTCCATTTTCTGAAATCTTCGATTTCCTTCTTCAGAGTAATGTAATTTTCACTGTATAGAACTTTTACTTCCTTTGTTAGATTGATTCCTAAGTATTTCATTTTTTTGGATGTTATAGTGAAGTGTGCAGTTTCCCTTGTTTCTCATTCAGTAACTTTGTTGTTTGTGTACAGGAATGCTATTGATTTTTGAGTGTTCACCTTGCATCCAGCAACATTACTGAATTTGGTTATTACATCTAGAAGTCTTTCAATGGATTTTTGGGGGTCTTCTATGTAGAGTATCATATCATCTGCAAATAATGATAATTTCACTTCTTCCTTTCCTATCCTTATTTCCTTTATTTCTTTCTCTTGTCTAATTGCTCTGGCTAATATTTCCAGAACTATATTGAATAGGAGTGGTGATAATAGACATCTTTATCTGGTTCCTGACATTAGGTTGAAAGTTTTTAGTTTTTGTCCATTTAGTAAGATGTTGGCTGTTGGTTTATGATATATGGCTTTTATCAGGTTGAGGTAGAGACCATCTATTCTGATTTTCTGTAGGGTTTTTATCATGAATGGGTGTTGCATTTTGTTGAAAGCTTTTTCTGCATCTATTGAAGTGATCATGTGGTTCTTGTCCTTGGCCCTATTGATATGGTGTATTACATTTATTGATTTGTGTGTGTTGAACCATCCCTGCATTCCTGGGATGAATCCCACTTGATCATGGTGTATGATCTTTCTGATAACTTTCTGTTTTCTATTTGCCAGTATTTTATTGAGGATTTTTGCATCTATGTTCATTAGGGAGATTGGCCTGTAATTTTCTTTCTTGGTTGGGTCTTTCTCTGGTTTTGGTATTAGGATAATACTTGTTTCCAGGAACCAGTTAGAGAGACTTACTTCCCTTTCAATTTCATCGAAGAGTTTGAGGAGTGTTGGCATTAAGTCTTCCCTAAATTTCTTATAGAATTCAGTGGTGAATCCATCAGTGCCCGTTCTTTTCTTTGTTGGTAGAGTCCTAATTACATTTTCAATTTCATTAGCTGAAATTGGGTTGTTCAGAAGCTTTACACCTTCTTGATTCAGCTTTGGTAATTCATAGGTTTCAGGAATCTGTCCATTTCTTCTGTGTTATTGAATCTATGTAAGTAAAGTTTTTTGAAGTAGGTGTTGATGCTCTTCTGTATTTCCACAGGGTCTATATTGATTTTACCCTTTTCATTTCTTATTGCATGAATCTGAGTTTTTTCTTTCCTCTTTTTGATAATGTTGGCTAGGGGTTTATCAATTTTATTTACTCTTTCAAAGAACCAACTCTTTGATTCATTAATTCTTTGTATTGTTTTCTTAGTTTCAATTGCATTAATTTCTGCTCTAATCTTCATAATTTCCTCCCTTCTTTGGACTTTGGACTTGACTTGCTCTTCTTTTTCTAGAAGTTTGAGGTACATCATTAGGTTGTTTATGTGTGTTCTTTCCATTTTTCTGATATGAGAGTTTAGTGCTATAAATTTCCCTCTGAGGACTGCTTTCATTGTGTCCCACAGGTTCCAGTAATTTGTATTTGCATTTTCATTCAATTGTAGATATTGTTTAATTTCTTTTTTAACTTCTTCTGTGTCCCATTGATTATTTAGGAGAGTATTATTTAATTATCATGTGTTTATGTGGTTATTGTAGGTTTTTTTGTCATTCATTTCCAATTTTACTGTGCTATGGTCAGATAATATGCATGGAATTATTTCAGTTCCTTTGCATTTACTTAAGCATGTTTTGTGGACCAATATATGATCTATTTTAGAGAATCACCCATGTGCAGCTAAGAAGAATGTGTATTCTGATGTTGATGGGTGGAATACTCGGTACACATCTACTAGGTCCATTTGTTCACAAGTTTGATTCAGTTCTGTTCTTTCTTTGCTGATTCTTTGGTTGATGCATCTCTCTGTGACAGTGGGGTGTTAAGGTCCCCTGTTATAACTGTATTATTGTTTATTTGGCTTTTCATGTCTATTAAGAATTGTCTTACAGAGTTGGGTGCTCCCATATTTGGTGCATATATATATATATGATTGTAATCTCTTCCTCTTGAAGTTTTCCCCTAACAAGTATGTAGTGACCTTCTTTATCTCTATTGATCATTTTCGGTTTGAAGTTCGTATTATCTGCAAACATAATAGCTACCTCTGCTTTTTTCTGGGTTCCTGTTGCATGGAGTATTGTTTTCCAGCCTTTGATTTTTAGTCTGGAATTTCCTTTTGAGTGAGATGTGTTTCTTGTACACAGCATATTGTTGGGTTTTGTTTCTTAACCCACTCTGCCAGTCTGTTTCTTTTTATTGGTGAGTTGAGACCATTTACATTGATTGGCATAACTGATATGTACTGGCTCATCCCTGTCATGATATCTTTCTGTTGTTAATTTTCTACATTTTCTGCTTATTTGCCCTGCTTAGTGGTTTCCTTTGGTTGTTGTTCTTTAGATTGTAGCTATGTTTGTCTCTTTCTAGTGTGTCTTTCAGTACTCTTTGTAGTGTTGGTTTGGTGGCCATAAATTTCTTCAGTTGTTCTTTGTCATGAAAGTATCTTATTTCTCCATCAATTTTTAAAGATAATTTTGCAGGATACATCAGTCTGGGTTGGAAGTTGTTTTCTTTCAGGATTTGAAATACTTCACTCCAACCTCTTCTTGACTTAAAGGTTTGTGTTGAGAAGTCTGCCATGATTCTGATAGGCTTTCCTTCATAGGTGATCTGTTTCTTTTCTCTGACAGCTTTTAGTATTTTGTTCTTGTGCTGTATTTTGATACCCTTATTATTATATGTCTGGCTGAAGATTTATTTTGGTTATGGTTAATTGGGGTTCTGTATGCCTCAGTTACCTGTATTTCAGATTCTCTTCCCATGTTTGAAAAGTTTTCTGTTATTATTTCTGTGAATAGTCTTCACAGGTCATTGGCATTGACCCCTACTTTTTTACTTATGCCTATTAATCTTACATTCTCTTGGCATCATCTTGCAGTCATTGAATTGTTGTTTCTTGGTTCCTTACTATTTTTAAGAGATCTTCTTTTGTGGCCATAAGCTCCCATGTTGTCTTCAAGATCTGAGATTCTATCTTCAGTTTCATTCAAGCAGTTTTTCAGACTTTCCATGGAATTTTTCATTTCCTGAATTTCCCTTTGAATCTGTTTCATGCATTCTGTTTGTGTCTTATATTGTTCATTCAAAATTTCTATCATTTTCTTCAGTTCTCCTATTTTTTTATCTTGCTCTTCTTTAGATATACACAACATTTTTTTTAATAATGACTGTCATTTCATTTTTTAGCTGAGAGTTTATTTCTGATTTGAGTTTCTCTGTAACTTCATCAAGCTGTTTCTTTACTGCATTTGCCTTCATTTCAGAAAGTTCAGTTTTGTGATTCCCACTGTCTTCCATTTCAGTGTCTCTTTGGTTTGTTCTCAGTGGGCTGGGGGATTGAGACTGCCTCTTGGTCTTTCATTTTGTCATTTTCTTCGGGGACCTGTGTGGCTCTGTGTCCTGTGAGGCTGACTGGCCGTTCCCCTGGTGGGTTGTGCTGAGTCACAGGACTGGGTAGAGCTGTGTGCAGCTAGTGAGGGCACACTCCCAGAGTGTGCTGGTGGGGCCTCACCTTACTGGGTGGGTGCCAAGGCCTCCCAGACCCAGGCAGGCAGCTAGGTGGAGCATACCCTGGAGTGTGGCACCACCCAGACCCTGAGTCTGGCAGCAAGGAGTTCAGAGCCTCTGGAGTGCCAGTCAAGCCTGGGCGAGTCCCACGCCTACAGTGCTGGGGCCTTGGTCCTGCCTGGGTGGGCCCACAACCTCTAGGACCCACCATGCCAGTTGCTCCACTGAACAATGGAGCTCGTGCCTTGCACTCTGGTGGGCAGAGCCCAAGCTCTCCAAGGCCCTGCAGCTACACTGGCCAGTCCCTGATGAGCAGCTCTGGGGACCTGGGCTGGGCTGGACTCAGTGGCTGTGTCCTGTGAGGTTGGTCAGACATTCCTCTGGTGTGTTGTGCTGAGTCGCAGGACCAGGTAGAGCTGGATCCTGTGCTCAGCTAGTGAGGGTGCACCCTCAGAATGTGCTGGTGGAGCCTCCACCTTACTGGGTGGGGGTCGAGACGTCCTGGACCCAGGCAGCTAGGCGGAGCATACCCTGGAGTGTGGTGACACCCGGATCCTGAGTCTGGCTGCAGTGAGTTCAGAGCCTCTGAAGTCAAGACTAATGTTATTTAGAGCAACAACTGTAACTTTAAGTTTTCAGAAAGTAAATTTTTCAATACAACCGCACATTTTCTCATGAAAATATGTATTTCATTAAAAAAAAAAGAAAGAAATGTTATCCCTGACACACCCTAGAGTTCCTGAACTCTGCTGAGTGACGGTTGAACCCACTGAAAATCACATGCAGGCTTCTGTCTGTCTTTCCTTGAATTACTGAATCCCTCTCTATTCCAGACATTCTGCTGAGAGTCTACTGCATCACAGGAAAAAAAGGCTGGGTTTTTTTCTTAGTTTTTCCCTTCATCAAGAGAAAAGGGATTAAATGCAACACAAAGCTACTTATCCAAATGCTGTAAAGTGGGCATTGAAAGCCATAGGTGTTCTCATCTTGGCTTGTCCGAAGGAGCCGTCGGGGATTTGCCAGTATCCACCTGGGGGTCAGGGGTGGGGGACTGTTTCCTTAGAGATTCTGTTGTGAATTTGCTTGATGACTCCAGGCCAAGCATCGCCCTTTGCAAAGAAAGAGTTCCTTCAGGAGCAGAGCTTGCCAGACCCCATTCTGTCTGTCTTTCAATGCCTCAAGCATGCAGTGACCAGGCACTAGAGAGGCCCCTAGAGATGGAGACTCATGGTAATTACCACAGATGTTTAATCTATGGTTTGCACAGAATTCACAGTTATCCTGCAGTAAGCTCTGGTCAGTCCTTCCTAATCCCTTCTGACAATGTTAACATGCAGTGCTGAACTCTACCAAGATGTGCAGCTCACAGTTGAAGGAGGCATCACAGCACAAGGAAAGCGGGGTGTATTTGGAAACCAAAGAAAACCTCAAAATGAAATACTTAATTGCCGCGTATGACTTGGGCTGAAATCCACAGTCGGTGCCACATGCACATAGGACATCTCATGTACATTGGAAGCAGTACCAAGCATGAGTACAGGGCGAGTGTGTTTCCCTCAAGTTGCTAACTTCTGCTCCACACTCTGCAGAACTGACGTAGTCTATCGGTTCCACAAGCACAGTCAACCAGTGCCCCTTTTATTCTCCCTCTAGAAGAACTTTACTCCCAAGCACACACGCATACAGGCAAGACTAATTTTTAACGTCAAAAGTTAATAAAATCTCTCCCGGTCTCCTCTGTCATTCAGTAACAAGCAAGAATTATTCATAAAAATAGACTTGGCTTATCAAATAGAAAATGCAGCATATTTGGTCTTATCATTTCTTACTTGGATAACAGTTTTGACATCATGACATACGAACCGAATTACCACAATCCCACATATTTATTTTCTGTGCATTAAACAGGAATTCCATCACCTCCAGCATAGATCATCAGTAAACTCCAAATATAAGAATGTCAAACTCATCTTTTGCACAGCAGCTTCCACAGTGTATGATGTTTATGGAAATGTTTATTATGTGTTTTGATACCTAAAATATTATTCAATGGCTCCTCACTAGTTGCCCCAGAGGGTTTTGACTAAACTGCAGTCTCATCAGAAGATACTGATATGAAATGTGGGTGTATAAACAGCACCAGCAGCAAGTCTGAACTCCGTCTTCCTGAGCTGCAAGGAGCGCCCCACCTCGATCTCTCCCCTTGTCGAGTTTACTCACATTATCAAATGTATTTATTTTTAAATTCACTGATTTCCCCCAACCTCTCCTTCCCCAAACCATGTTTTTCTTTTCTAAGTGCTCCTCAGAATTGGATTTGGCTTGCTGAGCTCCAGGCACTGAGGGCACTGTGTATATTTATCATAAATTAATGCATTTACAACTGTTGGAAAGCGATTACTCTGGACTCCATCTCACTGCCTCATGATCACATTATTCTCACGTATATAATTACCCGGAAGGGTTTTCAATAGCCTTGTGCTTTCTATGAGCCATTAATACTTGGTGTAAACTAAATTTGATCTGCCCTGTTTTGTTCACCACTGTCGTGGATGCTAAATACCAGAACAATTTAAGATCTTACTGACTGAGAAAATCAGGAGGAAAAAAAGTCATGGCCTGTTGTCTGCTTTTTTATTCTAAATACATAAAATTAAAGCATCCAACTGAAACATAGAATAAAAAGAAAGGTTACATGAGAAGGAGTCATGAATATATATCATTAAAAGCAAAGTAGATGAATAAGAATATTAACCAGGCTATGCTGAACCGGGCCTATTTAAATTTGACTGCTAATGTGCCCAGGTGTCAAAGGAAGGGAGTCTGGGAGAATTGTTTCCTCAGGTAGAATCACAGGGCCTGGTTTTCACCGTCTAGTTGAAGGAGGCGATGGGTACTGGAAGAGAATGGGTATCACCCAACTTAGGAACTTCAGCCTCCCTGACCTCTGTCCACTCCCTTTAGTTCTACCATTATTGCATTCCGAACTTCACAATAGCGTCTTCTTATTTCACTCATTTCAAATCCTTTTCTGGTCAAAAAAAAAAAAAATCCCACAAAAACACATTTGTAGGAGGTGGCTTGTGTGTTACACTTCAAAATTAGCCCCAAATTTTGGTGAAGGACATAAACTGAAGTTTATCTCTATGAAAGATTTCCAATACCCTGACACTGTAAAAGAAACTGCAGTAAAATACAATATTTATGTGCAATACTGATATTTGCGTTGTTACAGCTGAATCGGTATGCTGTCATTTACAGCTGGAGTTTTGGGAGTTTGGAGCACACGACTGTGCTGCACTTAGCAAGTCATGCAGCAGCCATGCCGTCCCCTTCAGGATGCTAAATACCTGAGAGGTTTCACTCACTTAATTCTGACAGCCATCCAAGCGGTTAGTGCTGCTATCTTACCTGTTTCATACACCGGGAGAAGGAGGCTGAGATTAAGTAATGCATTTAGTCCACACTGCTCATAAGGGGAAGAGCTAGAGTCCTAACCAGAGCTGGTCAGACTCCAGATCCTGAGATCTGTGGGCTCTTCCTTTGCCAGATGTGTCTGACATTTCAAGGCAAGTGCTGAGAACCCAGGGGGAAAGTGACTCCGTGAAGATTTGTGGGAGTGTTGGGTCTGTTCCTGAGCTGGACACATTTCTGCCAACTTCTCCCCATTGCTCCTAGTCTTTGATCTTCTTGTTTGGTGTGCCAGTTACTTTAAATGCCAACCTGGGCCTTTCTCTCACCACCAGGAGCTCTTGCTAGCTCTCTTATCTTCCAGGCCCACAAATCAAGTGGTATCTGCTCTCCTGCGATCTCTCATCATGGGAAAGGAGAAGATGCACCTCTCTTACAGCCCTTTGGAAGGGGGACACTGCCTACCTGAGAATCCAGTCTAAATCTCCAGCATTAGCTAGAGCTATGAGTGCAGTGATTATGGCTGCAATATAGAAACACTGATATTTAAAAAAGTATCATTGCATTGGTGTGATGCTGAGACCTTGCTGAAAGATTTGCACATTTTATTCATTAATCTTCCCTAACAGTACTACCCAGTCAATATTGTCCAGATTAGGAAACTGGTATGGAGAGGATAATTCTGTGCTAATCACTCAAAAGTAGCAGAGCCTGCCCTCACTCACAGCCCTAGCTCTGGCTCCAAGCTGCCTGCTCTTCACTGTGTAGTGCATCACACACAAGGGAGCTGCAGAGGAAGCTGGGGAGCAAGGCACAGCCAAAGGAGGCAGCCAGAGGCCCATGTCTTGGAGAATGAATTAGTATGTCTTAGTGTGTCTTTCGTTTAGGTTCAGGGAGCCAAGTCTTTAAGCCAAGTCCTGAGAAATAGGCTCTTTAGGCAAGAGAAAACTAGATTTGGTAGGAGAAAGACGCGACATTTTAGGTTGGTCTCACGTGATCTGCTCCTAGACGAACACCATGAAGCAAGGAACCTGCCCCACGCTGAGATGAAATTCTTCCCCAGGGAGGAGGTGGACTGACACCGTAGTGCGGTAATATGGCAGAGTCCAGGCAAAACAGAGGAAGTCATGCGTTCTCTTAAAGACCTGTTAATGCGTGCATTTGATGAAAGAGATAATAGGTGGACTGAAAAGATAAAAAAAAAGGGTAATGGTATAAATGTTCTAGTAATTATAAGAAGTAGATCCTTGGGGTTAGAGAAAAACAAATGAGAGGATGGGTGACTCCAGGCTGGATCCTGGGAGGAAGGAGTCCACAGACCTAGAGCCCAGATGTCTGGGAGTGGGGATGTTGCTAGCTATCTGCTGCTGGTGCTTCTGGGAGAAAAGAGAGGCTGGTCACATGGAAGGAAAGATGGACAAAAGAGACACTTGGGTTTTGCCATCTCTTGGCTATTGTGAACGAGCCCTAGAGTTGAAAACTGCTCTACAGAGTCTATGGCTAGCCATGTAGCGTTTTGCAAGTAAAATTTGTAAAGAGGATAGATGTCAAGGTAAGTGTTCTTGACAAACAAAGAAGACAAAACAAAACAAAACAGTAACAACAACAAAAACTCCCTAATTAAAAATGCAGAGCAAGAAGATGCAGGACATTTTTGGAGCTGATGTCTATGTTCACCTTAATTATATTGACAATGGCACAGGGATATACATATATATACAAATTCATTGAAGTGTACATTAAAAATGGGTGAACTTTTGTATATTAATTACATTCCGGTGAAGCTGTTAGAAAAAAAAGAGAGAGAGAGGGAAAAACAACTGGGTCCAAGTGCTTTTGCCAGGGTCTTTTTTTTTTTTTTTTAAGAAAAAATGGACACAGGAGACAGAAACAAAGAGCAAAAAAGGCAGACAAACGACAACAAATCTGATACAATAACATTGTAAGTTCACACAGTGAGATGGTTGAAATTTGGCAGTAGTTACAATATTGCATATCATTACCTTCATAGGGGTTATTCAGATTGACAGATATAGACATGCAAAATTTATCAAATCATGAGTATTAACTTTTCTTTTTCAATAGCTAATGTATTTAGTAATATAGTCATTTTAACTCTTATGTGTACCTATTTATAAATTTATGTCTTTTCCTTTTCCCTTCCTTCCTTCCTCCTTTCCCCTTAGAATACCTCTTATTATCTTTAAAATAACTGCCTGTATCGTTAGGGCTAATATAATTAAGCAAGATAGTTCAGAATGAAACCAATAAAGAATAAAAGAATGGTCTTAAAGAAGAAAAACAAAAAACTAAAGGGATCAACAAACAGCAATAACATATCCGATACTGTAACATTATAGGTTTACCAAATGAGATGATTGGAATTTTATAGTAGTTGTGACATTGCATATCATTACCTTCAAGGGGGTTGTTCAGATTGACAGATAAAGACATGTAAGATTGGTCTAATCATATGAGTATCAACTGTTCTCTCTCACCAGTTAATGCATTTAGTAGTATAGTCTTTCAAACTATCTTATGCATTGCTAGAAGACAGCACAGGAAATAGGAAGGAGTAAGTTCCTTCCTATTGGTCCTTCTGGTCTCATCCTAGTGCCACCTACTGGTGGAGTCTGGCACTGTCTAAGGACACAGCTGGTGTCCGCAGTTCCAGCTCTTTTTTTTTTTTTTTTTTTTTTTTTTTTTTTGCAGCACCAGGGATTGAACTCACAACCTCGTGCCTGCCAGGGCAAGTGTTTAAGGCACTGAGCCAAACTCCCGGCCCTGGTTTTTTGAGGCAGGGTCGCACTATGTAGCTCAGGCCGGCCTTGTGCTCGCGTTGTAGCCCAAGCCGGCCTCGAACTCACAACGCTCCGCCTACCTCAGCCTCCCGAGTGCTGGGATTAAAGGCATGCGCCACCATGCCCGGCTATGCAGTTCCAGCTCTTGAGATCCACAGAAGAGGTCGACTTTGATCCTGCACATGAATGACCGGAGAGCAGTCCCACACCGGTCCTCTTCCTGTCCCCCTGCACTTGTTCACAGAGGCCTCCAGTCTAGATCTGTGAAGTGGCTTCCCCATACGGCACAATATGACAGAAATTCAGTGAAAAACAAAAGTGCACTTTTTCAGACTCCATCCTACCCGTGTCTCTGTGGATATGGCAAAGGAGAGATTTTTCTACAAATTCTACAAGTGTCTTCTGCATAACATGAATCTCACATTGTACTTTGAGTTCTTACGAGTGTGTTGATGTGTCATATGGAGATGTTAGAAGAGATTCTGCAGTTTG
The DNA here is from genome assembly GCA_004363535.1 of Dasyprocta punctata. NCBI lineage: Eukaryota > Metazoa > Chordata > Mammalia > Rodentia > Dasyproctidae > Dasyprocta > Dasyprocta punctata. The sequence goes on along the minus strand of RJWM01010493.1, from coordinate 49,435 downwards.
AAAACCCGTTGTTCATTTCTTTCTTTACATGCATTCAAATTCAAAAGCGTATGTAGAGGTCCCTTTGCTCCTTGTCTTCTCTGGGACGTGGATGCGCTGGGCTGGTGACAGATGACATGTATGGCTGTGTGGAAGGAGATGCTAATATTCCACCAGAGGTGACCTCTTTCCAGCAATGGTGCCTGCAGGGGGGGCCATGGTGGAGGTAGGTGGTGGCTGCACAGAAACCGAAACGGAGATTTCCTCACTGAGCTCCCCAGAACGAGGTCAGCAACAGGGAATTTACACCCTAACAGATCAACTTGGGCGAGACCGACCCTTAACCTCCCTCCTCTCTGGGAATGGAATCAGTTTACTGCTTTTGTAAAGGCGATGCCAGAAGAAGGCAGAGTGGAACTGACTCACAAATAATCAAGTGCCTTTAAGAGCCCAGTTTCCAAGTTAGAGCTAATCAGCAGCTTCACAGTCAACACACACAGGAATCAGGGGGAAAAAAAAACAAGTCTGCCGTAGGGAGGAAATAGACCCAACGCTGAACATCTGTTGGATTATGCCTAGTCAGCACTCATTCATTCTTCCAGTTAAAGGTTGCTGGTTTCTATTTGCAGGATCAGGCTCCGTGTGTGTGTGTGTGTGTGTGTGTGTGTGTCTGTGTCCACTCAGTCCCCCCACTCTGGGACTGGCCCCCAGGTGCTTGGTGGTCACAGGTGCTTAAGGACCTTCCTGGGCAGAGACCAGCTGGCTGACTCAGGATCCTGGCTCTGATCTCTGGGAGAAGGAAGGCGAACGACCTCCTGTCTCCGGGGAGATGAGCAGGGAAGTATGAATCACAACGTACCCTGCACCTCAGTCCCCAGCACCTGCCACGGGGGATGGAGATGATAGGGAGGCGAACAGAGACCCAGGACGGGGTGCACGGCTCACTCTGGAATAAGCAGACTCCACAGTCTCACTGTGAGGTGCTTTTTGAATGAACTGCTGGAGCTAGGTTCACACCGCGTCTGGGGAGGAGCACTCCAGCAAGAGCAGGGTGTGGCAGAAGAGAGGCTTTAGGGAGCCTTGTCCAGAACAAGGGGAGAGGGGTTGGAATCTCTATGCAGGGTGTGGACTTTTCCTGAGCAGGCTGCAGCCAGCAGAGGGTGTGAGCTAATCACTCTTCGACTGTGAACTACATATTAGAGAGACTGAAGGAAGGCAGCATTTGTTGCTTTGTTCTTTCCACAAAGAGAAACTCAGATTGAAATTTCTTTAACTCTGTGATATGAAATATAGAAGTTAAAAAATAGGAGCTTAAAGTCACTTTATAAATAGGACACAGCATCCGGGGCAGGCTAAAAATACAGTTCCCATGCATACAGTGAAATGTTAGTGTCACCAATGCACATGTGCACGTGCGCGCGCACACACACACACACACACACACACACACACAAAAACACTTAAAAGTAAAACACAATCCAAACAAAGAGTTCTTCAATACATAAATAACAGACTTAGAAGTGTGAAGGGTAGTAAACATGACTACTCAACCTTATTAATCGTTATGGAAATGCACATTTCATCAAAATACAATTTGATCTCCGCAGAGCCTGGTGGTGGTGGTGACGGGGTTGGATCCAAAATGGAAGAGATGAAAACATTCGGTGCTGCTAAGGACAGCACCGGGATGCTGGGGTTCCCCAAAGCAATCAGGTGTTTCTTGGCTAAATTGATATGATTGCCTAAAAATACAAATATTCTGTTCTTTGACCTCACAATTATAGTTCCAGAAACAGGTCTGTAGAAGGTTTTTCACGAAGCCTAGAGAGATAGGTAGACAGATAGATGTGTATACACAAGTACATGCGCATAGATGGAACGCATCTCTGTATCTACATTTTGTTAATGGAGAGGCAATAGACAAACTGCACAAATACATGTCGCCAGATGAGTGAAATGAACCATGGGTATCCATAGAACAGAATGCAAAGGAACCTTCTGAGTAGAGAGGTACCTTCGCATGTCATAATATGAAATGTTGCCCAAATATTGTAAACTGTTAAAAGCAAATCACAAAACAATTTGCGAAGCTTTGATGCTTCATTGATACGAATGTATTTTCCATCCCTACCACATCAATACCTATGTACCCTCAGTGAACTCTTAAAGAACGTATACCAATTGCTAATATTATACACATTTAAGGTTGAAATCATTTGGTTCTTTCTTTTTGATTCCTTTTATCTCACTCATTTTCATGCTAAGGGTCTCATAATTTGTAGTTAGCAGAAGCGATAGAACTTTTTTAAAAAGCCAGACATTTGTTTTAAATTGTTACTCGGGGAGACTGAGGCAGGAGGCTCACAAGTTCACATTCAGTCTGGGTAACTTAGCAAAAGAATCAGACATTTTCTCAGGAAGATGGGGGCTGGCTGCAGCTCCTTGGAAAGGCCCTAAGTTCAACCCCCAGTACCAGCTGATTTCCTGTTTATCTCCAGGAGAGAAAAATGAAACAAATAAACTAGAGGCCCAGGACCCACGGAAGCAGAGCAGGATAGCTGTAATCTCCATAAGAGAGCCTGAACCAGTTTGAGCCCTAGTCCACAATTCATCAGCCCCACTTGGAGCTGTAGGCGTCAACCTAGACGGTGCACCCCATGAGGGCAACATGACCCACAGCTGCCACGGGGCCACCTGGAACCCACAGCCAGACTGTTCCCAGTGGCCAAGAAGCAGCAGCACCCACCCAAACAGCCCAGCCCGGGGTGCTCCAGGGGAGGGATCATTTACAGAGCAGGGGGCTGGGCTAAGGGAAGACACTAGAGATGGAAAACTCCCAGGGGTTGGAGGCAGAAAGTGCTAGAAAGGCTCTGGGTGGGGCTAGCATCACCAAGAGCAGTGCCAGAGTCTTGGGGGAGGGGAAACTGGCACGGGGTGCGGGGAGAGGCTGCGCTGTGATTATGCAAAGGAACCCTCCTCACCTCTTCTCCTGGGTGGTTGGTGTTTGCCATCAGAATGCTCCAAGCAGTTCAGGAGATAAGGATTCCCTGCGGAGGAGCAACCTCAGGCCTCAGAACAGAGTGAGGAGGGCAGGAAAGAGACCAAGTCGACTGGCAGATGGAGACCACTCATTCCACTCTGTGATTCTCTGTGCAGGGCCCAGCTGAGCACCTCTGCTATGCTGCTCCATTCCCCTGGCTGAGGGTCCCCAGGGCTGCTCAGTTCCCTGAGCCTTGCTTTCCCTACCTGCATGTAGAGCCCAACACCGTCTGTGCTGCCCTCGGTAGTGGACAGGGACTGCCTCCTACACCTCGAGGAGCCTTGTGGTCTAGGGGAGGAGTCGTTGCCCTCCACCCACCAGGCTTTTCTCAATTCCACTCAGTCAGACCCAGAAATTAACGAGTCCCTCCCAGTGCTCCTTGCACATTTCTGAGCTCTTAAATGTGGTTTAATGAGTTGATTTAACTTTAACCGAAATTCATTAAAGTGTATTTGCGCTAAGTAAATATTTAAATGAATATTACACGAGCTAGGGGAGGAGGAGACTTGTTTTATTACACCCATCGTCTCTCTGGGAGCAATCTTTGTTTTCTTTATGTAGGATGATTCTTCTACTAACCACAGCATCTTGGGCCCTAGGGAAACCACAGTGAGATCAGCCAGGTCTCCATGTAGACTCAAAGCTTCCCGAAGTGGGGTGTGAAATAGTACTGCTGGAACTAGCTGCCTTCTAGCCTTCAGCCCTCCTGCAGTCATGCAGCTACACCTGTATCAAGAGGATATGAAACCCTAGACCAGGCGTTCATTTCCCCCATGTGCCCCTGGACTCTGGTGCCCAACTGAGTAGCTAAGGGAAGGCTCACTGCCCAGAAGGCAGCACAGAAAGAAGAAATGCAAATGAATAGCAGATAAGTCTATGACAGCTTTTGCAGTTTATAACAGAATCGTGCAACTCAATGCAGAGCCAATATTTTCAGGAGAAAACTATGTTTTTGAGAATACACAATTTTTGTTGTCTTGAGCTTTTTGGTTCTGCTCTAACCCATAGCCAAGAAGAAACTGATTCATCAAAATCTCTCCTGTTGGATGGAACAGATTCCATGTGCTAAGGGTTGGGGTAAGAGAGAGCCTGAGAGGACATCAGACAAAGATAGGTGTCATCTTGAACTAACGGTGGCTTCTCTCCAATAATCTGGGAATTTGAAAAGAGATCCCACACCTCTGCACCATGAAAGAGGGGGTTAGAGATGGGTACATAAGGGTCCCAGCACAGGGGCCCGGGATTTCCCAGTCACAGGAAGGGAAGCGATACATAGTTCTCCCTGTGACTGTGATGAACTCATGCACACCGATGAGAGGTTGGGAAAGGCTGGGGCTGCACATCCGGTGACTTAGTTACTTTTCACTCATTGCTGGACAAAATACCCGACACCCAAAATTAGGGAAGGAAAGGTTCATGTAGTTTACAGTTTTTGGAGGTTTCAGTCCATAATCAGCTGACTCCAAGGCAGGGTGGCATGGCACTGGGGCAACATTTCAAGGCAGCAGCCAAGCAAAAAGCAGCCAGAGTAAAAGGAGGCCAGAGCAAGCCTCTTGTCCTCCCTTATATTGTCCACAGGACCACCCTGCTTCAGGGTGGGTGTAGCATTCACAAATCTCCTTGCCTTTCTTTGCACAGGGTGAGGATGTTTACAACGAGCCCTGACTCTCTGCTGAGTCTCTCACTTAAACTTCTGACCTTCTCATATTAACACAATGAACATGTAACTGCTTGAGCTCTGCACCCAGGATGTAGAGCTGCTGAGTTACTTAATTAACATTCCAGACTTCTGAAGTTGACACAATGTATAAACCATAACACCCGGGCTGGGACAAATGCTATGGGGGTGAATAGGTACCCTATTAGGGGGCTAGAAAGGATGTAGCCAACGCAAGCAGCTTGGGGCAGCAGGAGGGGAATCACCATGGCAGCTTCGTCACTTTCCATTTCCATTGAGAGTGGTGGCTTCCTATTTTCTACATGCGTACCAACACTTGTCACTTTCTGCTTTTTTTAAAAAAATATTTTTCATTTTACTTTGTATTGGTAAATATTTGTCATACATATTGATCACATTCATCACAGGGAATTTTTACCTGTACATGCCATGTCTTAATTCTTTTTTCTTATTCCCCTCTTAACCTTCAACCCCTCCCCCTTCCTCATTTATAAAAGCTTTGTTTCCATCTTCTTCCTTCTACTCTCTTTTTTCTTTCCTTTTCTCCTCCCCCCTCCCTTGTTCTCCTTCCCACAACATCCTGCTTTTTCTAATGGCAGCCATCTTCAGGGGTATGTGGTAAAGAAGGTACAACCTAAGGTGCTATGTCACATAGGAGAAGGAAATAGCAGTTATGGGGATTTCTGGATTGACTAAAGACATAGAAAATCAGTTAAAGAAAATAGTTAAAGAAAATCAGTTCAAGGAAATAGTTATATAATTTTAATCTCAGGGTCCTACAGAAGTAGAATAACTAAGATTAACAGTGAAGAAAAGTAACGCAGGCATTTGATCATTCTTCCCCAAAATCACAGGAAGAATCTCATCAGGGATGAACTGAGCCAAAGGTGTGGAAAGATAATATTACACATGAAAGAATTTTATAATACTTTACCTTATAAAACTACCAATCTAAGAGAACTTTAGAAATAATTGAATCCAGTACTTTTCCAAGATGAAATACAAATAATGGGGGAAGATGTGGCTTTGTTAATAATGTCTATGTCCAATTAAATGCTTAAAATTGTATTATGCTTGCTTATTTTAGGATCCTTATTTGCAAAGAAAAATGATTTAGTTTCATTTAAAATGAATTTCATCTAATTTGAGAAAATGGCCAAAATAAAAGTGAAAATATATGGAAATAGAAAGGGCACAAAACAAAAAAAAAGTCCTTGGAGTAGTGATGTACCCTGGTAATCCCAGCACTTGAGAGGCTGAGGCAGGAGGATCATTGTGAGTTTGAGACCAACCTGGGCTACAAAGTGAGCTCAAGGCCAGCCTGAGCTACACAGTGAGACCCTGTCTCAAAAAGACCAAAAAAAAAAAAAAAAGAAAGAAAGAAAGAACATATACAGTACCTCCAAATCAGCTGCACTGTTTGATTGACTTTGCAAGCCTAAAGCTGAGCAACTAGTTAGAGGAGAACAATATGTAATACAGTAACTGTGGTAGATTTCCTACTGTCTTATGACTGTTTTGATTCATTTTATTGCTTTGTTTTATTCCCTTTAAAAAATAAAAGAGAGAAAAAAAACTGAAATAGTGGGCTCCAAAATGTACAACGGATTTTGTGAAGATGAAAGGGGAGGAAATGTCTGAAAAAGGAAGGTGGTAGTCATTGTTAATCTCCTATCACCTTGCTTTGAAGTCTGTATCATTTTCATTGTTTGGCTTGGTTTGGATTTATTCTGTTTTGTTTTATTACATTCTATTATGTCTGATGATATGGAAAGCTATTTTGAAAAAAACAAAATGTATCTATTTCAAAGAAAACAAAATGTATTATGGTAGCCATTGTTGATCTACTATTATCTTGTTTTGAAATCCTGCATCACTTTCATTGTTTTATTTTGATTGGTTTTCTTCTGTTTTATTTGGTTTGATTTTAATGTCTTATGGTATGGACAGCTATTTTAAAGATAACACGAGGTATTATGGTAACCATTGTTAATTTTCTATCATTTTGAAGCCCTGTATTACTCTCGTTGTTTTGTTTTGATTGACTTTATTCTGTTTCATTTTGTTTTGTTTTGTTCTCTTTAAAATAAAATTATTTTTAAAAAAGAAAGGGCATATAATAAAATTCAGAATAATCAGGAAAAAATTTAGATTTTTGAAATCAAAATGTGTTCAATTGCTTTTGTTTCACTAAGTATTCATTTATATGGGTATTTAACCAACAAGCAAGAAAACAAAGTGTTTCTTAATCTGCATCTAAACATAGGAAGAAGATCCAGCCTAATTACCACATAGAAAGTACAAAAAAACTAATACTTTATTCCACCAATGAGAACAAGATGGAGATTTATAAAAATTCATAATTTTCCTTGAGACCTACAGAGAGCTCCTGAAGCTAAGTCATAAGATAACTGAATAGACTCCCTTACAAAATAATGAGCCCACTGGCATGTTGGTGATGTTTAGAAAACTCACACCCTGGTAGAAATTACCCTGATGTTTAAAGTCTGCAAAAATCCAAGGAGGCCATTGACCCTCCATGTCTTGTTCCAAGCCACCATGAAATGGCAATGTGTAGAGTTGAGAAGAGATTCACAAAATCTGTTCTTGAGAGCTGATAGGTCATAATTATAGCACACTCCTCCATCGGGGGAAACAGATAAAATATCAGCTATAATTTTTATGAATTCCAGTGAGAGATAGCAGGTTCTCGTGCAAGAGCTGAAAACTCCAAATACAAGGGGATTTTGTTGTTGCACGTGGGCTTCTCTGTGTGGGCCTCGCTGGGTGCTCATGAGAAAGGCTAGAATAAGGCGCAGGACGATTGTCAGCTTGCTGGTGGCTCAGGCCGGCAGGGAGTGACTGCATTCCACTCTGTGATGTGTTTGAGTTCCTTCTCCCATGGTAAACAAGGCCTCAGGTGGGGGAAGAGCAACATGGACTCTTGTCACTGGTATGGTTCATGGAAGACCGATTTCTTCTAAGTTGGGAAGAAGCAAACTCACCTGTCTCTGAGAAAGTAGCAAACTATTCCCCAGCTTCTATGGTTGTATTATGCAGGCATGACTCATCTTGCTTCAGATAAGTAAGATGTATAATGGCAACATTAGCCAAGATCCCTACCACAGCACAAGAGGCCATGAAGAAGACAATAAAATCATAGAAAACTTGATGCCAGTATGCTCGATGACCCAGATGAAGGAATAAAGAGCCTGAAGCACCCAAACTATCAACACTTACCTGAGAAGAGAGGGGAAAAGTAAATAGCCTACATCTGTTAATTAACTTGAATAATTAGTAGAATGGACTTTTGCAAAACCACCAGTTTAGATGACTTCACTGGAGAGTTCTGCCCTACTCTTAGTGAACGATGCCAAGTAGATACAACTTCCTCTGGAAAGTTAAACAATGAACAGACTGTGGCTCATTTTGCTATGAAGTGATAAAACTAAACAACAACACACACCAAAAGAGTCTGCAGGCCAATGTACCTCATAAGCATAGCTCCAAAAATAATTAAGAAAATATAAACTAATTGAGAATAGCAGTATATAAAAATAATAGTCTACTTTGATCAAGTGTGATTTATTTTATGAATCTAAGAATGATTTCACAATAGAAAAATCAAATACTGTATTTATAAAGTTGCAGCTCTGTATCTCTGGATTCCAACTCCTGGATTCAACTAATTGCATATGGGAAATAGTGGGTGGAAGCACACGTGAAAAGGATGGCTGCACCATTGTTCATTACAGAAATGCAAATCATGCGCTCCCCTGCCTAGGTGATAGAATAGATCCTGAAAAACAGTAATAGCAGCAAATCCTCAGCCGCGAGACTCAAAGATTGGCATGGTGCAACTTTCATCTCCTCCTGGTGGGGCTGCAAGATGCTACTTCCCTCTGAAAACCACTAGCATGTCTCGTAACGTAAACAGATGCCTATCATACTATGCAGAATTCCTCCCCCAGAGATTTTCGAAAGGGTGAAAATCATCCCAGTGAGGCCATGTTTAAAGTCACCGCCATCTCCACCATTCCCATTCCTTCAAAGGTTTTCATGGACCTCGTTGAGCAACTTCATTTTATTGTGAGGCAGCCAAAGAATTTCTGTTAAGCCATACACAAGCAGTAAAGAGAGCAAAAAAGAGCTGCGGAGGTGATATTAGGAGGGCGCACCTCATAGCTACAGCCGAGCTTGGCCTCAGCTCCATTTCCTAATCAGGTGCCGCTGCAGAAATCCAGGCCTGTATCTCATTATAAACTCCAGACTGACTTCATCTGTTTCACTATCTGATGTGCCCTGAGGGGATAAAAGCAATCTATCATCTTTTTGAAGGAGGACGTCATTTAGGGAAATCTATATTTTTACATTTAACCGTGCCCTGAGCCTTGCCAGTTCTTGAGAAAAATCAAATTGTGACAGCACGAGCATCCTTCAGGGGATGCTCTTCTAATTCAACCTCAGATAGCTGGGAAGTGCTCTGCCTCTTTCTCATACACGGGCAGACCGCTTATGTAACTTTTTAATATGAGGTTGGCTATTAAAAGATGACAGTGTATATGTCTAAGGGAAAAACGTCCCCAGGCAAGTCTCACTTATTTATGGTTGGAATAATATTGTGAGATATTAACCTTTATCCACCTCCTCACATTCAGACAGACAGCTGGCTTTCTGCTCGCTCACCTCAGGAGAGGGATGAGTGAAAATGAACACAGAACTGCCCTGGATGTCCTGGCTGCTATTTTCTAGAAGGGTCGCTGAGCAGGGAAGGTCTAAGGAGCTAACTTTAAAAGACAGCCGTCCTTCTTCCAGTTGTTATTCTACATTTTTTTTCACATCTGTTCACTCAGCCCTACAACTGCCCTGTTAGCTTACTGTGATCAACACTCTCATTTCCCAGGAGAGGAAACTGAGGCACAGGTTTGGTACATAAGCTGTCTGGGTTTGCACAGCTATTGCATTAGAGCCTGGGTTTGGACACAGGTGGTCTTCATCCAAACTCCACATGTTTAAGCCTCAGACAGTAAGGCTTCCTGAGCTTTGCTGCCTTGCTGCATTGCACTGTGCTTCTAAAAACCTTTGGTGCATGTATTAAAGCCGACAAGCGACAGCGTGCCTGGGAATGTGTAAGAACTTCTGATGACAGACACGAAGGGAAAGCGATTACTCACACTGAAGGCTGATCTCCTCCTACTCCTGGCTGCTGTGGAAGGAGATGGAAATTGGAGGAAAAGAAGCAAGAGGTTCTAGGAGAAATCCCTGGCTCTGCCCGGAACCCTGGCCAGGGCCTTCGGCTTCCCAGTCCTCATCTGCGTGAGCTTCTTCTCTGCCCTTGTGTTATGAAGACTTAACAGAGGAAGGTGACTGAACTACAGCAAGGGAAGCAGATCCCAGCTCCTATGCAACTTGGTGCGTAGATTCACATTTGTCCCCAAAGTGAGGCCCTCCCAATAGACTGAGGCAATGTCCAGTTTCATGTGAAAAGTCTGTAGAGCACTTTTGAGGGAGACCACACCCTCAGCCATGTCTGGCTGTTGTCATTGATGTGTCCGCTCTTCGAGTCCCAGTGCCACTGTCCTAGAGTTGGCTTGGGATGCGCCACGTAGACCAGTGGTGGCAAACCCACAGCAGCAGCCACACAGAGTCCTCTGTGGCAGTGCTTGGGCCAAGTTACCATGTTTTTCTGAACTAAAACCTCAGACGTAGGGCTTTATTTCAGTGCTGGCACTTTGCAATAAATGAGCTTTCAGTTATAGTTTGGGCTCTAACTCAGCCTCTATAATGATTGCCATGAAGTAGACCTTCTCTGATGTGTGTTAGAGCTCTATGATTTATCCGCAGGAACCTGCCCTGTTGGCCGCTACACGCCAAAATTCACTTACATAAGGACAGCAATACTTGACTACTGTAGTTAATTAAATTCAAGCACTTCCTTAACTATGAGTTTCCTCCTTAATAAATAGAAGGTACAGAAACAAATATCAACAGATTGCATTACTTATAATGAAGAAATGATTGAACCACAGTGGTTCCTCCCTCAAGGCCCAGAACTAGAGAGGCAGGGGCAGGAGGATCACATGAGCCCAAGGGTCTGAGACCAACTTGGGCAATGTAATGAGCAGTCATCTCCCAAGAAAGATAGGTCTGGCCCTGGAGTTAGTGGTACAGCACTTGTGTGTGGTGCTGAGTTCCATCTCCAACTACATACACGCAAGTACCCAGTTCATCACACAGGTTGCAAGATCATTTTTTAAAACAGCAAGCTGCCCATTTTTATGACTGCTGTTGCCCTGAGGTAGTCTAGAGATGGTGAAGTTTCTATCCCTCGCATGGGTGCGTCCTGGTCAGATGTGTTTCTCTCCACTCCAAATGCACCAAGGACCTGCTAGGACACTTTTTAAAGTAAGAGCTCTCAGAGAGCGGATTTACATATTTACAAATTCAACAACAGCCATACATAACTTTTTAAACACATACACACACACACACACACACACACACACATATACACAAAGGTACTTTTCAACCTTTTGTCAAGTTCATCCCCCTTTTTATAATAGCTTCTGCAAACTAAATGCTGCACGGTTTATTTGAGCAATGAGTTTCCAAGTGGTTGACATGAAAAGGACTCCTAAAATCCGCACAGGTAGTCTTCCATTCTATTTAACTCCTTTTAAATTCAAACTGCAGCAATGAATGTATAAACTTTCTGACGATGTGGCTTCCTTATCACCCCCGCTGACCCGACAGCTCCCTCGTCAGCACCACGGCTAGCTCCTTTGTGCGTCCCGGAGGAGATGAAAGCGCCGCACCACTTCATCAATTGCTATTCACAGCCAAATCTTCCTGTAATGTAATTTTTCTTCTGAATATATGCCTGTCATTGTGACTAGATTATCTCGCTGCTAAATGTGTTTTCCTGATCGCACAAGCCCTGCAAAGCGGCTTGAACTTAGCAAGTAGACGAGCGCCTTGGGTACGTCTGAAGCAGCAGAGGTCTACATCTCCATCCCACCACACAGAGCACCACGCATCCCGGGAGCAGCTCCTGGCCTCTCGCAAGCCAGGAGGCAAAACATTTACTCAAACACAGATTTGAACCCTAAGTTTCTGCGCTTAGTTACAGGTGCTGCTGTTCCTACTTAGACCTCAAGGCATCAGAAGGAAGGCTGAGGAGACGCACGGCATGTGTTCCCTGCTTGTTCTTGAGGTGTGGAATAGGGAGAGGTAAAGAGAGGGTTATAAACATGGGAAGTCTCACAATCAAGAGATGACAAGTGATCGTGGTTTTTTTCTTGATTTTTCTCTTTTCCTTAAATTTTTGGGATGAACGTGCATTACTTCTACGGTTAAGGGAAAAGCAAACAGAAGATCCCAACAGCTTCTTTTTGGATGTTTCAGTGATAACACGAGAAAAGCTGCAGCAAAGGCAGCTAAGCCGTGGGACAAGAATTGTTTTGCTACATGGATGATATGCCACCATAAAATAATCTAAATAATATAAGGCAAGTGTTGTAACTCCCAACTTGCTAGCCAAGTTTGTGTTCTTAAAATCGAAGAATGAATTCTAGGAACAACAGAAGTTAAGAGGAGAATTTATTTATTAGGGAAAGAAAGCTTCTGTCTAAGAGAGAGAGAAGAGGTCCTGAATGGGTTGCCAGGGACCCTGCTTCTTAAGGGAGTTTTATAGAGCAAAACCATGATGTGAGGTGAGCTGGAGGTAGGAAAAGCCGTAATCAACTAATAAGATTACAAGTATAGTCACTTAGGCAACATTGATCCAATGAGAAATCCCGAGGTGGGCGGGACAAAACTATGGTGAACCAATAAGATTATGCATATAATCGCTTAAGTAATACTGACTAAAGGGGGATCAAATGGGGAAGCATGTCACAGTGCACATGGGACAAGCAGGGACTTTCCCTGGAAAGGAAAGTGCTTTGCTTCTGCTTCCAAGGCGATCATATCAATTAGAATACCAATCACTGCTGTTCATCCTTAGGGGAAGTATGTAGGTGTAATTATTTTATCTTTTCTCTTGAGGTCGGATCTTCAATGAATGCACCTCCACCAGCAGTTGTAGTGTATTTGACTCCTTTCCAGCAGGACCTACTCCTGCCTGACTACCAACAGTATTTCTAACTAACTTAGCTGTCTATAATGGCTCCCCTCCCAGGGAATCAGGGGGCTGGTGGCCTCATGTTGTCACCTGCGTGTTTCCTGCTTTCCTTGCTGTCCCTCTGTGTGTGTCATCCTCATGGTGACAAAGTGGTTGCAGAAGGTTGACACACAACCTTCATATACCTGGGTCTCAAATCAAAAGGAAGTTGGGGGTGGGGGCAGGATCTGGCTTTGGTTTTGTCAGGTAGGGAATGTACTCAGTAGATTTCACTGTTTCTCTATGAGTCATCTGCTCCTGCCAGCTGCAAGCAAAGCTAGGAAAATGAGTGCCCCATAGAATCTACCCAGAGGGCTAGGACAGCTGTGTCAGTCTGTATCTTCACCCCACAGCCGATCCTGGTGCTGTCCAGAGTAGAACTGTGTTCTCCAACAAGTGCCAAGACAGCAAATGCCCAGACAGATGGTGGGACAGCTGACTGTGTGGAACCAAGCCGGAGTTCTCTGTGCTCACAGTATTACAGAGCTCTAAGGTATTTAGAAATAGCGTAGGCATGCAGGCAGGCCTCCACCCTCCACAGGTCAGCATAGAAGACAGCTGTGGCTGGAGGGGCATTTCCTGGAGGCCTCCAGAAAAACAGAGGCCACTCACCCATATACTTCTCCTAGGGATGAGCACCCCAGCTATTGTACTTTTTGTATTCTTTCTCTTTGATTATATTCTTCTCACACCTCACACCCATCCTGTGATTTTTACATTGGATCAATATTACCTAAGCAACTATACCTGTAATCTTACTGATTGATTATAGTTCTGTCCCACCTTAAACCTGCCATACCTCATGACTTTGCTCAATAAAACACCCTTGAGGAGGGGTGTTGGTGGGCCACCCACTTTCACAGCCCCCTTCTGTCCCTTTTAGACAGAAGCCTTTTTTCTCTCAATAAATTCTGGCTACTCTTAACCTCCTTGGTTCCTAGAATTCATTCCTGGATTTTAGCAGACACGATTTCAGCCTTTCAGACACCTAGCAGGCCAGGAGTTTCTGTGTCACTCTCAGTGTGCTGTACCCATCACCAGCGCTCACTGAGACACAGGGGCTGCTGGCCACAGGGAAGAGAGAGAAACAGAGAACACACACTGTCTGTGCTTGTGTGTGGAGAACAGACACACACCACACACCAGCATTTCCAGATAGAGAATGGTGGCCTGATGAGAACCCAACACCCAGGGATGCTTTCACCACCTTAGTTTGCATAAGTACACACTGGGATGTTTGTGTAACGAGGAAGCCACCCAGCTGGGCATTTCTCAGAACACATCCCACTGTCAAGCAATGCAAGGATATGTTTAGGAGTGGATATGTTTCTGCATGTGAGTACGTGTGCGTACACAAGCGTATACATCTGTACGCAAGGGTGTGTTCATGTAACATGTATACAGTGGCACCTTGGCTTTTGTTTGTAGCAGTTTGGTTCTCAAGCAGAAGTGTGCAGCAAAATTCTGTTTTTGTTTGCAAACTCTGCATCAGGGGCTGAACAAGTACACAACATCTTTTCCAGAACTGCGGAACAAATTAAGTTGGTGAACACAGGCACCACTGTATGTGCATTTGTGAGTGTGTTCATGGGTATTCGTATCTAGAGATACATGCATACACATAATGCATGAGTCTCCACAGAAACTCCATCTACCTGCTGACAACCTCTCAAGGCTCCCAGCAGACCTGCTCACCAGCACTGGCTGCCAGGAGAAGAGGGGCCATCACTGTCACTTCCAGGGCCCTCACTGGGTGGTCCTCCTCAGTGAGCCTGCATACCATCACCCAAGGGCGGTAGGGTGCTGGTGTTCACGCCCAGCCTCTGTCAGAAATCACTGTCTTCCACGTTGCTGTGGGGTTTTGGTCTCGATGTGGCTTTCCATCTTGATGTGACTTCTCTAAGATAGGACATGAGAGACAACCCCAAGAGAGATGAGAAGTTGCCTCCCCAACCCTGGGGTTTTCACCAAGAAACGTACTTTTCCGATCACTGCAGGTGAGAAAATCAATTTCCAGAATGCAGCACTGGCCTTCAGGGCTCCTCCTTTGAAAGAGATAAGATATCGTATTCTCTTCTATATAGTGTTTGCAGTAATGAACTTTACTGGTCTGTTTTGCATATAATAAAACACTCAGATTTTTACTGTATAATTTACTGTGCTTCAGCAGGTGTATACAACAATGAAACTATCACCCAAATAAAGATGCTGATGCTTCCCTTGTCATAGAAATCCATAAATCTATTTGATCAAGTACCCTCATCTGTAGGCAACTATTTATTAATCTCTATCATAAATCCTAGGTTCAAACATTCTGAAATCATATTCTAAGTACTTTTTTCCACTTGTTATGGGTTGAAAACTGATGGTCAACTTAATGCCAACTGAACTGAATCAGCATGATGCTGAGTGTAGATGGCCCACCTGAGGAAAGTTGCTGGCGTAAAAGGAGATGCAGAGAGGAAGAGTGGTGTTGTGGGTTCTCCTAAGTGCTGTTGTTTGGAGCCATTGGTTCTCCTGGAGGAGCTTTTCATGCCAGCTCCCCTGATGTGAATTCAGTCATTATCATTGGAGGAGCTCGGGACCTTGTCACTGAGGGTGGCTGTGGTTCACTTTGGAGGAGCTCTGGTCCTTACGTTGAGCATTGCTTCCTGACTCCAGAGGGGAAGATGTATGCTGTTTAATCTCCAGGAGAAGTTTGTTACTCTGGCTTCCTGATATGTACTTGACTGTTCTCATCGTTGGAGGAGCTTGGGACCTCACTGTCACTGAGGATGGCTGTGGTACTTTTCAGGGGAGCCCTGGTCCTTATTTTGATTGTCACTTCTTGGCTCCCATGTAGAATCCTCAAAATACTGGCACAAATCCTTCACCCTGCTGGCATAGACTTTCTAGTTGACCTTTGGGCCTTCCCAGCGCAGATCTGTAAAAGAGACTTGCGTGAGTCCTTGTGGTGGGCTCTAGGCCTCTAGTTGGACTCATGGGAGGCACTGTCATGGGCTCTAGGTTTTCAGCTGGACTCATGCAGGACATTGCTGTGGGATCCAGGCCATCAGCTGAATTTTTCTAGGTCCTTAGTGTTGTGGACAAATTTCCTGCACTTTCTTGTATTTAACTCTGAGTGACCATTATAAAATAATATTATAAATTCTGTGTCCTATATATGATTGTTCTCTTTGTAACCCCTGACTACAACACCACCTGACTTTTGCTTCATTCAGTTACGTGTCCTAGAGATTCATTCATGCTACCATATGTGTCAATAATTCATTTCTTTTCAGTTCTGGGTGGTTTTTGATGTATAGCAGCTCCACATTGTATGTTTGCATCTACATATTTGTAAAAATTTGACTGGTTGCAATAGTTGGATATTACAAATAAACTGCTGTGAATATCTGTGTGCATATACATTTTTTTTTGTACCAGAAGTCAAACTCAGGACCTTGTGCTTCCCAGGTAGGCCCTTCTGCTGAGCTATATCCCCAGGTCCCCCCCATATACTTTTGTAGAAGTAAATTTTCTTTTCTTTTATTTTGGATAAATACCTAGGATGAAAAAAAATCCAGATCAGAAGGTAGCTCTGTGTAACTTTCTAATATATAGAAAAATAATTTCCAAAATGACTGTGCCATAAATAAAGATCCACCTTCAGTGTTTGAGGGTTCTCGACTTTCACACTCAGCGTTCTTGGTAACACTGTATTTAAACAGGAGCCATTCTAGTGGGCGTGCCTCACCTTGTATTTTCAATTTGCACTCCCGTACTAACATGGGTGAGCATTTTTCAAGCCTTCACTGACCGTGCGTGTATCATATTCCGTGAAATCTCACTCGTTGGTTACATGTTTGTGGGTGTGTCTATCTTTCTACTGAATTCTTAGAAGTCTTTCTGTAGTCTAGATAAAATGTTGTATACAATATGCTCAGCTTGTGAAATTTATTTTTAATGATGAATTTTGATGAGCAGGTTTTGATGAATTTTGATGAAGTTTGGAGAGCAGATTTTAATTTTAATGATGTCTAATTTACCATTGTTTGTTTTGTGAACTAAACTCAAGAAACCTTTGCCTACTCTATATATCACAGCTTTTGAAGAAAGCATTTCCAATGTAAATGAAGTCAATCACTCATCTTGGCTTTTTTTATTCTTGTTTTTGTTTTTTTTTTAGAAACAATACTTTTTTTCAAAAAGATATAGTAGGAAATTAACACTAGTTAATACATTACACATTGTTATCCAAGAAGCATTTGCTCAGGCTACGGGGCTCAAGCATGCAAAAAATGATCATAACAATCAAACAATGAAAGCACAAACTGTTCTTTTTGATGAGCTAACAGGGATTAGTAATGCTGTTATCAATCATTGATAAATAGTGTAAAAATAAAAAGAGAGTAATAAGATCCAAAATGTACAATAGATACTGTGATAATTAAAGAGGAAGAAAGTGCTCAAAAGGAAAAAACAACTGGGATAGGGGAAAGGAGGAAAGCAAGAAGGGAAAAGACCATCTTGTTTTTATTGTTCCTGTAGTATTTGCCATCTTCACACTCTAACCACCCTTCTGACCTAAATAGAGCTAGAGGGTTGCATTTGCAGTCGCTTATGGATGGAGAACTTGGTTTTCAGCCAATGTCAGTTCAAAGAATAATTGCAAAGAGCCCCATATAAAGAGGTTTATGCCTGTTAGGAATAATGTGAAGCCAGAGATTTGAACGGAGGAAGAAAACAAGCCTCCCACAGCAGAACCTCGCTTTCTGGAAATAGTATCCTGGGGCTGTATTTGCATATGAAGCGATTTCCTTGGTCTGGGAAGGTGTGTGGCTGCCTGAGACTTTGTTAAAACAAAACAAAACAAAAAACCCACTCTGGTTCCTGTTTCCAGGGAGCAAAACAGGCAAGAAGTGCTAGGTGGTCTATCCCGGGTCAGCGTTCTAATCCCATGGACCCTGTATAGCAGAGCTCAGGGTAAGTTGGTCCCTGAATCTTCCCAGGCAAACAAGAGTCCATATTGTGGTCACACTGCTGGATTTGTGATGCAGACGCTCATTAAAACTGAACCTGAGTTTTCGCTACGACTGTAACACAGGGTTTTCTATGTGCTTAGCTCGTCCAAATGAGGAGAAACTCTTAACATGGTGATATCGTTAATTAGAGCACAGATGCAGAGACCGAGCTTCCTAGGAGATAATAAATTTCACAAGATCCCACACCAGTCGGGGAACAGAGTTCAGACTCGAGTGCCTTTAACAACTCTGAAATTCTGGGTCTACTTAGGGATTCAATTTTCCTTTGGGATATTGTCATCAGGGTTAAAAGCCAGGACAGATCAGTACAACCTCAAGGGTTTACTATGGGGTTAGAAATGCTGAATTGGGGTTTCAGTCCTTTGATTTGCATCCTGATTTTCTGTAAGCTAAGAGTCCTGGAGTAATTTTTCTACCCTTTCCAAACCCCAATGTTCTTTCCTATGAAATGGGATTTTCAATAGCGTAGCATCTAGGGGTGGGTGAGAGTTAGGAGCAGATCCAAACACAATCACTTGGTGAGTAGGAATCACCTAACAGAGGGGGACAGAGAAGAATGGGACTCTGGTTCCTTGTTCATACTGAGGCCGACAGATATCCCTTTAACTTTGTTGGGTTTCTGAGATTGTTACAGGCAGCTGAGTTAGGTAGAAATATTACAGGAAGTCATGTTTGTGGGTGTGTCTATCTTTCTACTGAATTCTTAGAAGTCTTTCTGTAGTCTAGATAAAATGTTGTCCCCCTCGCTATCTGGAGGGAAGGCAGTTCACGGACCTCCCCTGGGGATGAACCACACCTGCCCTGCTGCCTGTAGGACCAGCTGGGCCAGCTCCCTGCTGTGCTTCCTTTGTCTGGGGACTGGAAATTCCTAGCATCTCAGCCTCTGCTATCTGGGTTTTCTGGAGACTAACACAGCCGTAGGAGGCTTGTGAAATTGCTACAAACTGAGCTGAGGTGAAAGGATAATTGGCAGAAATATTAATTCACCTCTGCGCTCTGCTTATTTGGCTTTGCTCGCCCTTCCTCTGCTCTATTCTAAACGTAACTAACCCTTTGAATTTCCTTAGCTTTTCCTGAGCAACAAAAGAATATTTTTGCAAACTGTATTTATTTTGTCTTATAGTAAAAACATCCTTCATTATGCTGCCTAACCAGCGTGCTCGGGAAGGTGGGGAGGAGCTGAGGTGCTGCCCTGGCAGGAGAGTCCTGCAGACTGCGGGGAGCCAGACAAGTTGGGGGTGAGGCCCTAGGGCAACATGGTGGCACCCCTGGTTGGGGAACCTGAGGAAAATAAATGGGGTGAGCCTCACTGACCCTATTCCTTCCCAGAGTGCTGGCTGTCTGGAGACAGGCAGGAGAGGGCCTTTTTCCTCTGCCACTGGATCCACAGGTCACTGACCTGAACACTCACTGTGTGGGGCCAGGCGTGGGAGACTGAGGAGTTCCAGGGCTCAGGATTAGAAAATCCTCGCATAGACTGTACCCTAAAACCTCTATCTGGACCTCTATCTCAATTAAATGCCATCTCTTTTATTTTAGATTTTACCTATGAGCCTATTGATCACTTAGGTGGAAGACAGGGGTTCTATTTATTGGGGTCATCTTGCTATAGAGGAACAAAACTCCCAACCTACTATATGTCTGGTATGAGTCCATGTTCTCTAAAATCAAAGAATAAATTTTATGAAAAACGGAGGCTAAGAGCAGAACATATTTATTGAGAGAAGCAAAGCTTCGGTCTGGGATAGAGGCAGAAGGGGTCCCGAGTGGGTTGCCAAAGACTCTGACTTTTCTAGGGAATTTTATAGAGTAAAACCACAAAGTGAGGGAGGTCCAAAATGGGAACTTGCAAGTGGGCATGAGGTGGGACAGAATTATGGTCAATCAATAAGCTTAATTGCTCAGGTAAAATCGATTAAATCAGGGAAAAATTGGGAAGCAGTCACATAGCAAGAGGGGATGCATACACAGCAGTGACTCTTTCTGTCGGAGGTTGGGATGGTGACTCCTGGCTTCCTCAGGGTGACAGGGACCTAGTTAGAATATCAATTCCTGATGCTTACCCTTAGGAAGTAGGTGGGTGCATTTGATTTATCTTTTGTCTTGAGGCCTGGCCCACAGAGGAGGTGTCTGTCTCCCCATAGTTGCAAGGTGTCTCATCTTCTGCACTGGCTCCTTCAAGGGCCCAGCCCTGTCTGACTTCCTGTAATATTTCTACCTAACTCAGCTGCCTGTAACAATCTCAGAAACCCAACAAAGTTAAAGGGATATCTGTCGGCCTCAGTATGAACAAGGAACCAGAGTCCCATTCTTCTCTGTCCCCCTCAAAATTTTACACATAGAGTAATATCATAGCCACAGTCCACTGTTGTTAATAATGAGAATCCTGGAAGATACCTGACGTGTTCTGGAGGACGGAATGCTGAGAGCCTGGACTTGCTGTATCTCACTTACTCATATAAAGACACTGTCTCTGTTCACTTACAGAAGTGCATGGGAGAAGAGAACTGGGTGAAGCAACATAACTGCACGTATATTTTTTCTTCTGCAATTGTATTTATGTATGTGTGCATTCATCTATGTGTATTTGTATCCATATATTTTTCTTTCTGCATATATATATATATATACTTAGTGTTCTACTAGGCGCAATGAATCCAAAAGGCAGTCAAAAGCACAGTGCCATGATCATGATTCATTGATCAAATCAGGACTCTAATTGTGGCTCCAGTTAAAAATAGAGGTTCACTGAGAAACACTGTACCATGCATTCCAATCTGTTTTGCCAATCATGTTTCTCTCTTCCATCAAGTAACCAATCATACAGTGGGAAAAACATCCTGCTTACAAAGAGCAAACTCTTCCTCTTCTCTCTCATCTTTCCCCTGTTGAATCTCATTTCAGAAGATAAACAGAGAGGGTCCGTGCCTCTATCTGCACCTACTCCTTCCCTGAGATACCCCTGGTGTCTGGGAGTAAATGGAGGCAAGACTGGGTTATCTCCGGGTGCCGAGGAGCTGTCAGACCCAGCTGGGTGCACAGAGACCCCTTTGGTGCCAAGATGGATTGGATGCCTTTGGTGCCAACCACAGCATGAAAGCCAGTGTGACAGTGACGGATGGCATCTCTAGGTCTCCGAAGCAGGGTAATGGCACACAAAGGCACTGAGGCTGAGAACCAAAGGAAGGAAAGACAGCAAAGAGCAAAGTGGGAACCAAAGTGCTGTCCCCTCCCACAGTAACAGACCTGACTCTCAGCATCCCATTCTGAAAGTCCTCTACTTCATGCTGGGTAATAGGGGAAGTCGGAAGAGTGCAGATTCCTCCGCTCTTCGAATCTGCAGGTCATGTCCACTTTGTGAGGTCCTGACCACTGAGCTTTGAAGAGATCACCTTCCCTTGCTAAGCCCTGCCCACATAAGTGTTTGTATAGCTGGTGACTAGCAATCCATTTTCCTCTCAAATATACATATGCCACCCTGACCCTGGGCTTGCCAGTTTTTCCTGAACTGTCAGCTCTATTGCTATGGTATAAATGTGCCTCCCAAACTTGGGTTGAGGTTTTACATTGCTGTGAGAACTGAAAGGATTCTTGTGTCCATTTATTGTCATTTGTTTATACCAAGTTACAAAAAATAGTTCATTTTAAAATTTATCTAGGCAACTAAGTAGATGATCCATGTCCCTTCCCCCAAGCCAGCAGTGAATATAAATTGATCTCCTGTGTTTTTCAGCCCCAGGCACAAATTTAAAACTGAAGGCTTTTCTGAGCTCTGAGACAGGCAGATTCCCAGGATACATGCTTAGCCTGTGCACAATTAGCTGCATATGTAACCACACTGCCGAGTTGTACAGACTGGTGCTCAAGTGTGTCTACAAATTTCTTAACAGGTTCACCCGTTGTTTCTCTGCACTGAAGATTCTCGTTCGAAAGTAATAAGCAAGCACCTATGAAAAGCAGTGGTGCACGCTGTATGTACGGAGGAGATATCCTGGGCAGTGTGTGAGGGTAACAATGGTGAAAGAAGGAGCAGAGAGGATTGGACAGAGGTGAGTGACAGGCAACTCAGCCAGCCAGTCCCAGGGGAGCAGTGGAGCAGAGGTGGCCCTTCCTTTCTCAGCTGTCCCTGATTCAGGTCAGAGGGCTACATTAAGCTGGCTCTGCTCCCAGGAGCCAGCAGCAATGTTCAGGGCAGGGGAAGGAGCTCCTCAGTCTTGCAGGAGGACCTGGGCAGTGGTCACAGCTCCCATGGGAGGGCATGGAACAAGCACTTTCCAAACTGCCTATTTATTTCTGCTTCTTGATTCTTAATGGTTCACCCACAGAGTCTGAGTAAATCCCTTTTGGTTACAATTCTCAAGACAAATTCATCCGGTAATAGATGTGAAGTGTTCAGATCATCTTCTGATAAATACCACCGCCCAATGTTCATTCCATGTTGTGACTATAATTTACATCATTTGTGTTTTCACCTGAGAACAAGTCACTGGACATTGTCCACCTACAAAACCCTGCATGTTAGAGCATGCAACACTACTAATTCAGGTTCAGGACTAGCCAGTTCCAGTTTCATTGCCCACAGAAGCCTGGAGGTGGTTTAGGAAAGGATAAGGGAAATTCCCTCCACCAGTTCTGCTGAGCTCAGCACAAAGCCCAGGCATCTACAACAGTTCTTAGTATCTTCCTTTATGGGGCTACATGACAATCGGTTCATTCTGGGTTTTGTTGCATTGGCTGGTGGTTTGGGGTTTTCCCGTTTATACTTTGAGACAAAGCAGTCACAAATGTGGGCTGGCTACAGGGTGTATCCACCAGATGGCGATCGATGACTCAGCGCATACTTCCAGTGACTGGGCAGAAGTCCTCAAGATAGTTACTTCTGATACTAATAGTAATCGATCATGAGAAGCATGGTGTCCTTAGACTTTTGTTAGAGATTCTTTATGTACAATATTTCATTTAATTACCAAAAGTTTCTGCTAGATTTTTTTGGGTTTGGTTTGGTTTTGTATTGTTTTTAGCTAAACACACAATTACCATATAACTTTACCATTGAACTCTTGGGTATTTGTCTCAGAGAAATGAAAGCAAACATCTGTTCCAACAAGCATATGTACACAAATGCTAATAAAAGCTTTCTTCAAGGTCACTATGCACTAGAATACAATACAGATTTCCTTTAAGAAGTGTATGGCTGAGCCCACTATGATCAATACATACAGTGGAGTACAGCTCAGCTGTTACAAAGAATACACTGCCAGTCTCAAAGCATTCCATGTGAGATAATTTCATTTGTGATATTCTGGAAATGAGAAAACTGTACAGAACAGATTAGTGCTTCTCAGGGCTTAACAAACCCAGCTGTTTGTTAGGATAAGCTTTTCCAAAATACGAAATTCCTAGCCGTTCTCTTGAAGTGGAGAGAGTGGGAGAAGGGAGATGACTTGAAGCAGCAACACCACTGAAGAGTCAACTGCACTAATCCAGAGAGAGACTGTGGGCATCCAAATTTCAGTAGTCAGTTTTAATATCTAAGAGATATTAATTATATATAAATATTCTGATTTCTATTAGAACGAATCGATTTTATGTTAAGTAAACTTTCTGTCCCTGTGAGAAAACACTTGAGAATATCAGTTGATGAGGTGGAAAGTGTTATTTTGGCTTCAGTTTTACAGGTTTCAGTCCATGGTCTCTCGGCTCCTGGCATTTGGGTCAGTAGCCAGGCAATGCATCCTGGTGGGGGTGTGCGGTGGCGAAAATCTGCTCCCCTCATTGTGGCTGGGAAGCAGACAGAGAGAGACAGGAAGTAGCCAGGATCCCCTCATCCCCTCCAGGGCACAGCCCCAATGACCTAACATCCTTCCACCAGACCTCACCCGCTGACGGTGCCATCACCACTGGAGAGCAGGACAGGCTAGGAAGGAGTCTTCCAAGACATCAGCCTTTGTGGGACACTCAAGATCCAGAGTGCTGCCTGTTTCACAATCACTAGTGACAATTTTAAGTTGTGTACATGTACTTACAGTTATAGATATTGGGGGGGAGGAATCTATTATATTGATATCCCAGAATATATTAAACAGAAAATCTACTACTAAAGTACTCTTGACAGCATTCATATGCAGTATTATAGCAGGTATGGTAACACTAACAAGATCCAGTCATATCACATTTGAAAAATTGGTCATTTAGTTTAAGGAGTTTGATAAAGATAGTGAAAAACTAGTCAAAAGCAGAAAACTTATCTAAAAGGATTAGAAATAGCAAAGGTGGACTGTCATCTTCTCAACATACCTTGGGCAGTAAAGCCTTTCAGTTAGAAGAGGACAGAACACACATGCGAGTGATGTGACTACACAGGACCTGATAGGCAGGAAGGGTGGGGACAGAATTCAGCACAGAAAGAGCAGTGAAGAGATTTCCGGTGCCAAGCAAGGGTGGACAGCTGGGGCTGCAGAGACCATGACCAGATCACACTCAGCCACTGTGTGACTTCAGTCTAGAGGGTCAGTTGCTGGGGTCGCAGAGGCAGAGCTCTGCTGAGGTAAGAAAGGGGGCATAGAATCAGAACCCACACAGCATAAGGATAGTGGATTTCTTGGCAGCCAGAATAATCCCCTGCAACATTGACAGTTCTAGCTCCTGACCCTCTCAACCTCCCAGTTAGCAAGCAGTCACCCGCCGGTGGGGAGAGAAGTCAGATCACTGCAGAGCAGGAAGCCCTAATCTGTTCAGGAAAGTGCCCCGGGTTAGTGGAAACAGTAAAATTATTGCCACAGTGGTTATTTCCTACTAACAAGATGTAGACTTTAGAGCCAAGATACTGAAGTGAATCAGGGCTCTACCAACGCTTTTATGCTATCATAGAGTGACTGTAGCACAGTCTGTCTTTCAAGATTTGAAATATCTACATTTTGCAGACTGAGTTGACAGGTTAGTGATGCGGTCTCAAAATATGTAACTCAGAAAATAATATTAGGCTGTGGTTTTAAGTTGAAAGTTTCAAGGCACATTTGAGTTTTAAGCATTATTAGCATGTTTTCATTTGTTTGTTTATGTTAGATAATTAAATTTATCTTTAAACTCTTTAAAATTAATATGTAAGAATTATACATGGTCATGGGTTACCTGTGTTGTTTCAGTGTGTGTATGCATTATACCATGTTCAAATCTGTATAAGCATATCTGTCTCCCCAAACATTTATCAGTTCCTCGTGATGAAGACATTCAAAATCCTATCTTCGAGCTTTGTTAGAAAAATGCAGAGCGGTATCTTTACCTGTGGTCACTCAACTGCGACAGTAGAATTTACTACCCCTTCAGCTGGGACTTAGCCCCACCTCGCCAATCTTTCCGCAGCCTTCATTCCTCTAGTCTCTCAGCTGCTGATTAAAACTCTTCTATTCTTAACTTGTATGAGATCATTGTCTTTTATATCACACATCCGAATGAGATCATGCGGCACCGCTGATCTTGCTGTGCCTGGCTTCTTTCGCTCAACATAATTATCCTCCAAATCCAAGGACATCGGTGTGCTTAATAAGACTTAAGATCATTCCGTTTCAGAGTTTAATGCATTATATTTGTGAGAATCACTTAAGTACCTATACACTTTTATGCTTAATGGAATAATTTTAAAAGAAATGAAAACATTCAATTTGCTCTGCAGTGGGAAGTACAGTCATACGCTACCTATGGACAGGAATGGACCCTAGGAACCGTGTCTTCACGCAGTTTTGTCACACGGACATAACAGAGTGCACTTCCGTGAGGCAGGAAGGCTACTGTGTCATTCACAAGGTGACATAAACTGAGGCGGGGATGGCTGTCATGTGTGTGGTCTGCCAATTACCACATACTACCGTTATGTAGTACATGGCTGTATTTAATGTACTTGGTTTCAGTTGTAAAACTTCCTCTCTTTAAAAAGATAATACTAATATTTGAAGCATGAATTTAAAAGCTCAAGAAAATGAGTTTGGAATGTTTCACTGAGATGCATTGAAATACCAGTTCGAAAGTAAGTATGCAAATGTGTCAGTCTTCACAAAAGATCTGTTTGAGCCATTGAAATGTCACCATAGCCGGTGGCGGAACACAGACCATTCTGATGATGTGTGCCAGCTACACCACAGACACAGGACTAATATTGAGAAGTTATTCATTTATTTACTTATTTATTTATTTACAACCGACGCTGAAGCCACTGAGCCAAATTCCTGGCCCCATTTTTTTTGAGGCAGTGTCGCACTATGTAGGTCAGGCCGACCTTGGTCACATTGTAGCCCATGCTGGCCTCAAACTCACAACACTCCACCTACCTCAGCCTCCTGAGTGCTGGTATTAAAGGTGTGTGCCACCATGCCCGGCTACATTGAGAATTTATAAAAAAAACTAAAAAATATTCATAAAGAACTCCAAAATAAAAAAAATCAAACAATGGGCAACTAAAATGAATAGATATTTCTCAGAAGGATATGTACAAATGACCAATAAATGCATGAAAAAAAGTTCGACATTTCTGGCCATCAGAAAAATGCAAATTATAAAACATTGCGGTGGCACCTTGCTCCAGAAAGAATGGCTGTCATCAAGAATTCAAACAATAACTAATGCTGATGTGTTGGAGACCGCTACAAAGTAGTTCTGAGCAGGATTTAAAATTTACTAATTGGCATTTTATTTATCTGTGAGCCTGTCCTAGGCCTAGGCCCCTTGCCTGGTGATGGGAGCTGATTCATAGTAAGGAAATTCTATGAATCACTGGTCTTGATCGAGGCCTGTAGTGGCCAATGAGGTCAGAGATACCTCAAAAGACAAGGTAAAAAAGCCTGCAGCTGAGGACATATTGGCTCCATAATCAATTATGTTAATAGAGACTGCCCTGCAAGCATCTTACTCTGCTGGACATCACAGTCCCATCACAAAGGCCATTTTGGAGATAGCATAGTTTTCCATTCCTGGCATTCCTTCCTCCTTGGAGATGTCCTTGAAGTGACTCCCAAGTCCTGCTCAGTTCTGGCACCACCCTCAGCACCTCCCTCAGTATCCCCTCTTTTTGTCTATTTGAAAATATATACGGGTGGTCCAGAGAAACTCTTTGTCTTAGCCCTCATGATAGCTGCAGAGTCAAGAACCCTGCAGGGGCTTTGATCCTCCTGGAGCCCTAAAATCATACCACTCATCTCATTTATTTAAGCCCCCTCTGTACACGCATTCGGAAGACTGGGGATCTAGGCCGGGTCCCCGATACTGATGAGGCAGTGGGAAAGGAGCGCTTCTGCACTGGGTGGGGTGTGGACTACGGCAGCCAGCATAGGAATCAGTATGGAGATACCTCAGAAAATAAAACTAGAAATCCATTGTGACCCAGTTAGTCCCCTCTATGTGTCTTTCCCAAAGTTAAAGACATCACATTACAGTGGCACATGCATATCACATTCATAGCAGCCCAGTTCATAACAGCTTAATCTTGGAAGTGGCCTGTACGTCCATCACCAACGACTGGATAAAAAGAACATGGTATTTACACACAATGAGCACTATGCTGCCATGAACAAAGATAAATTTGAGTCATTTGTAGAAAAACAGATGTACCTAACCATAATGTTAAGTGAAATAAATCAAACGCACAAGGTTAAATGTCACGTGACTTCTCTTATGTGAGAAACCCAAAGTATAAATAATTTAAAGAGCAAAACAAAAGATAGACAACAGGAAACAAAGAAATAGAAGTTTCTGCAAATTGGAAGAGGCTGTAATGATGGCGAGAAGGAAGAGAGGAGAAGGAAATAAAAAAGACTTAAGTGCACATACCAACTCCTCACAATGAATGTAATCACCATGTACTGCAAGCATGCACTACCAAAAGTACAAGTAATTTCAAAAATAGAAATCAGAGTAGTTAGGGAGAACTCCATCAGGTAGATGCAAAGGGGCGTTGATGTAGATACCAGGTATCTTCTAAGACACTGCTTGAGGAAATGGATCAATCACACCAAAGGGGAACCCACTGCACAGGAGTTTCATAGATGCAGTGTCTAGGATCAGGCTGGAAAATGTGGAAGAAGAGAGAGCCATGCCTGAGTGCATAATATTTAATGTTGTTGCTTGGAGAGTAGTAAAATTCTGTGCTACCTGAGCTCCACGTTGGAAAACCCAAGAACATGAAATCTTGGTCAGGACACAACTCACCTCTGCTTTCGTCTACAGCAGGACTGTCCACTAAGTTTTCCTGTCGCAGGTGGGAAAACGTTGGATATCAAAATTGGTCAGAAGCATCTAGCTCAGGGGAGTTTGCATTTCTGAGTAACAGTGCATCTAAATATAACTCCTTTCTTGTGCTGGGCCATTATTAGTATCTGATAATTATCAGAAATCTGACGGGAGTTTGCACTTGCAGGCGTGCGACTGAAGATTAGATTCTGTATACAAAATGCTGCTGCTTTTCCTGTTTGGAAGAAAGACCAGCTCTCTGCACATTAATTTAAGCCCTTAATTCTTTAGGGCTTTCCTCCCCATTTGTGAAAGCATTAAGGAATGTTAGGGTTGATAAGGCTGAATTACCGCAAGAGCCTCTTTTATCTCAGTGTTTGGACGTTTCCAACTTTCCCCAGGGTGAGCTGCTACTCAGCAAATGGAGGTCACATGTCCCTAACCCTTGGCATGGGAAAATGTGACAGCTCATCTAAGGGGACCCTGTGTCCGTGTAAAGGAGGTGTCCTGAATGAAGATGTTCAGCTGGGGCACAGAGGGCATGGTGGCTGCTGGCTGAGGAAGTAGAATCGAGAAGATCAAGGATTCTATCCTGGGTAGCAGTGAAGATCATGTAATGAACAGAGGCTCCCGACTTACAATGGTCTGACTTGCAAGTTTTCCACTTAGAGAAGTGCAGAAATTACACTCATTCAGTAGAAACTGTACACTAAGTCTGAATTTTGACCTTGTCCTGGGCTAGCGATACAGGGTGTGGTCCTCTCCCATGATCCTGGGCAGGGGCAGGAACCACAGCTCCCTGTGGGCTGCATAATCTCTAGGGGAAATAGCTGCTGCTCTGTAGTTTACCATGCTGCTGGTGTTTTTGTCACAAGCATTCAATATATTACAGGTGTGCACAGCTTCTGCCCTGCTGCTTGCACCTGTGCTGCAAGCAGAGGATGGTAAAGACAGGGGTCCTGCAAAGGACGGAGAACTTTGGAAACACCTGCTCTCCCCCGAGGTCCCACGTGGAGCTGTCTTCTGCTGTCATTTTGGGGAAAAACCTGCAGAAACCAGCAGCCCCAGGGTGTGTGTGTGTGTGTGTGTGAATGTGTGTGTAGAGACATGGAGAGACCCATCTACCCCAGCAAAGAACTTGGTCCATGTCCGTGTGCTGGTTAGAGACAATACTTCCTAACAGAGCAATTCACAGTCCCTGGATGCCCGTGCAGTGCACCCACCACGCTCAAGTCTTTATACAAAGAGTAACATTCTCATGACACAGATTACGTTTGGAGGACTTGATTTCTCATGATGTGATAACTACAGTTTAATGGCAATAATTACAATAATAATTTCTAGTGTCTGGCCTTCACTTCATTGTGAAAACACTACTTTTCTTTCAAAAGTTTAGGTGACTGCTTAACAACATAAGGAATGATTTAAACCACTCTGTAATGAAGTTCTCAGGGCAAAGATTACTTCAGCTAATGACATAAATATTTTTTGAGAATTTTTCCAGATAAAATTTGGGAAGAGCTAACGTCGTTCAAATTTTCACGATACTTAATAATCCCAGGAGCAGAAAGCACGAATAGATTTATTCAACTCACTGAGCCACTGTGATATTAAGTGGTGCTCACAGAATGCATGTCAGGATCAGAACAAAGCCTTTCTTCTAATCCCACGAGATACAGTAAAATTCTCACTATAAATTAAAGATTAGTGTATATATTTGATTCAACTCAATATGCAAGGTGACAGGGGACAGATTAGCTTGACAGATGTACAAGGAAACTGTATGCAGTTTACCCAGGTGACCTAAACAAAGATGACTGTTAAGGAATGTGATTAAACTCTGGACCACACAGTTCCAAAACAGCATTGATCTGGCAAAACATCAGCAGCCGGGAAGCAGAAAGGGTGCAGAGGGTGCGCTTCCCGGTGACACCAGTGTCACCTGCTCGTGCTCCCACCAGATCTGGGTCTGCAGAACCACCTGGGCTGAGGATGGTAAGAGCTGCAAGAGTCTGAGAGACTGCTCACCATGAGCAGTTTCACACATCTCTTTTTCATCATATACTCAAACAAAAATGTATGTGAGGTCCTGGAACCAAAGTAACAAAAAAGGGAAGGATGGAAAAAGAAGGGAGGGAAGGAAAATGGAAAAAAATAAAAATGTACCCTCCAAAGTGATACAGATTACTAGGGTACATGGCCCATCGAAAGGGGGCCAGAAGGGCAAACACCTAGTGTGAGCCAAAATCTGACTTCAAAAGGGTCAGAAACAAAGACATCAAGAGAATCTAGAAATCCAGATGTTTATGCCATTTCTAAATTTATGCCATTTTTAAATTTTGGTAACAGTTTTAAGAGTTCTAGCCTGTGTGTTGGATCCTGACCATGGATATCTTCTACACCATCTATAGAAGAGGGTCTTTTGGTGCCAAGGATATAGTTTAGTGGCAAGGCGCAGATTGTGAGTTCAATTCCCAGTACAAAAAAAAAGGACCTTTCATCTTAAATGGGGGAAAAGATTCAACTAGTGGTTTCATCAGAGGGATTAACAACTCCCATCATTCTAGACAGCTAATTACTGATGCAGTATAATATGATATGATATGATACATGAGCACTAATATGTAGCATTCAGTCTCCCA
Source organism: Dasyprocta punctata (assembly GCA_004363535.1). Taxonomy (NCBI): domain Eukaryota; kingdom Metazoa; phylum Chordata; class Mammalia; order Rodentia; family Dasyproctidae; genus Dasyprocta; species Dasyprocta punctata. The sequence goes on along the minus strand of RJWM01010493.1, from coordinate 18,693 downwards.
CAGCTGCCTGGGATTCTCTTCCATGGCAGGACATGGACCAACATTGTTTCTCATTTCCCCTGGTGCTGCTCAAACTTCTGGTTTGTTTTTCCTTGAGTTCCAGTGACACATGATAGTGACCTGCCTGCCAAGTTTCTCTGTCTCCCTGAGTATACATAGGAAATAGGACCAAAGTGTGTCTCAATTGGATATTTGTGACAGGTGATTCTTGAGAAATATGGCAGCCATCGGATTATGCCATCCAAGACAGTTGGACTCCATTCAATTTAGAAAACCCATATGCGATGAGGTTTTACAACATCTTCAGTGGCTGGTTGGCAGAATTTACCCTCTTTGGCAATACTGTCTTATTGCTCAGCCCATATCATTAAGGCTGGGTTTAAATCATACAGAATAATAAAACCAACTGTGTCTAGGTGATTATGAAGATTCAGTTTCTAATATGGCTTTGATATATAACTATTTTCCCAGTGAATATGTGCACATACCTTCCCTTCTCTAGTGCTATTATGTGTAAAATCAAAAATGAAAGGTAAATTAAACACCAACAAATAAAAACATGACTTGACAAAATCAGTGAGTTCCAAATTCAGTCAGCTACAAATCATCTTTTAATTTTTAGCATATTTCCTGAACAATTCATATCACATTTTCAATATCCACATTAATGATCACTCAAGAATGTCAACATTTACTTTTTAAAAAATTTATGTCATGACTATAAATAGTTAATTGATCAATGTTGACATTAGTAAGTGTGCTATTGGGGTTTCAACAGCATATCAGTCAACTTTCTCATCAATGGGACCAGATACCTGAAATAAACAACTTAAGGGAGGAGAGGCTCATTTGAGCTCACAGTTCCTGAGGTTTGGTCCATGGTTAGCTGGCTCCAAGGCAGAGACCCTGCAGAAGGGTGTTGTATTGGGTGATACCATGTCCCCCAAAGTCCTCATATACTTTTTATGGGGCTGAGTCTGGTGCTTGCTTGTGATTGGCTTGCTGTCTAGTGCCGGGATTGGTGATGTGAATGCTGCACCCACCCAGGGGTGGAGCTGACATACAGTGTAAGGGAAGGCGGGTCTTCCTCTTGCTCTTCCGCCCTCTCCCCCAGCATGCTTGCTGTTTTGGTGGCTGCTGTGAATGGCAGCCCCACCATGCCATGTTGCCTTGGAGCCAACTCAGTATGGATTGAAACTCCCAAGAAACTGTAAGAAATAAACCTTTCCTTCCCTAATTTTGGGCATCAGGTATTTTGTCTCAGCAACAAGTGAAAAGTAACTAAGACAGGTGTGGTGGAGGAAAGTCATTCAACTCATGGTGGCTGGAAGAAGAGTGGGTTGGAAGGAGCCAGAGGGGAAGGGGCCAGAGACCAGATATAATCCACAAGGTCACATGCCCATGAACCACTTCCTGCTCCTGGGTCCCACCTCCTAACAACCCTTCCAGCTAAGACCTCATCAGTGGATTAAGCCATTGTTGGCTGTCACTCTTCCAATCCCGTTAACTCTCCAGGAGTCTCTTCCTACAGTCAAGTTGGTGATGAGGATTGACCACCAGCAACAGGTAAGAAATGAAGGGCACATGGGATTGGACAGGATGTAGGGAACCCCTCCCTAGGCCCACAGCGTGGAGGGCTCTGCTGAGGACTCTACCACAAGTTGGAAGAGGAGGTCACTCAAGTCAGCATCTCGGCAGGCACAGCCATCCTGTAGTGGCCTTCACTGGAGCAGTCAGAGTGGTCAGTTTGACCTCACTCTCCTCCCTTTTTCCCTCCAATTTCCCCCATGGGGACTAGAGAGCTGAGAAGCCTGCTGCTGTCCCGCATTTGGAGCAACTGCCCAGGACAGCACGCAGGAGGACCGGATGGAGAGTTGAGGGCAAGGACAAAGAGGAGGTGCCCTGCACAGAGGTAACTAAAGGCACACGGACATGGCTGCAAGCTGAGGATATGGCCTTGAGAGCCACCACATCTTTGCAAAAAGACAGAGAAGCCAAGGGGAAAATATGACTGCAAAAAACAAGCTTTTCACAGAAAGTAATTAAAATAATTAAATCCAGAACCAAAAACGCAGTGGACCTCTCAGTGTTTGATCTAGAACATCTAACATCATATTTACACTGACATAGTCCTATTGCTTCTCAGCTTTCCCCCCAACTTGAGAAACGCTGGTCTCTAGGTCCTACCTATTGTTTCTTGTACTCTTGTACAAGCTGTAAAAACATTGTGATATGAAAATATTTTTTACACTAAATGCTTCATCACAAAATGGGATGTTTCAGTTACCAGAACATCTGGGAGCGTTCTACAGGATCCCAAATACACATTCATGGTTTTCAGTCAATTACACAGCGTTACAATGGCTATTACTCAACAATGCGTATTGCTCTCCTTATCATGCAAGCCATTCTCTGTTTAAATTTTATTAATTCTGTTTTTTCTACTGTAATTCAGAAAGGACTTCAGGCATTGAATGTTGGCTTGAGACATTGAGGATGATCACAGAGTAGATGTTGTTAGAAAAGTGGGCTGACCTGTGATGAATGCCCAGCAAAATAGTTTTGCGTCCATGGCTAATTAATTCATATATTTATGAATGTCCATTCTGGGTCAAGTGCATTGTAAAGTATGAGACTTAGTATAGATTAGAATTGATTTAGGTGTAACAACTTCTCCCCCTACCTTTACCTTCCACTTAGTTTCTGAATCTAAAGCACAGATAATCTCAGATAATACATCCCTTCACTGATTCTGTTCTGGCACCAGAACCTTCTTTGTGCAACTTCAGTTTACAAAATCCATGCTTACCTTAGAGACTTGTGCACATTCTGGTCCTCTGAGTGATTCTTTCCCTGGATCCAGGATTCCCAAATTCTCACCTGGGGGCCACATTTGCTAGGTTCCCCTTTTTTGTAAATAAAGTTTTATTGACACCAACTCACACTCACATTGAAGTGTAGTCTAAATAATGCCATTAGGTCACAGCCATGCCAACCAAATTTACTGTTTGACCCTTTCTAAAATAGTTTGCTGACTTCCACCCCAAATCTTCACATGACTGAGTTTCTTTTCAAGCACAGGACACAAATGATGTGACCGCCAAGGAGGTGCATCCTTCCAACATCCCACCTCCATATGAAACACCAGGGGAGGGTTCTGTGCAGTCAGATCATCTGATTGGTTATGAAAATACAGAAATATGATTTTTAAAATGTTAAATCTCCCTCCTCTCCCTCATATGCACATACACAAAATAAAATCTGTGTTGCCAAAATACGTGTCTGGGCCCTATGCAGTAGCAGCACCCCTATTTGCAAGCCCTGGTGGATGGAGACCAGGGTGCTGACTATGGTGGGACCCTGCTCCCGTCTCCTCAAAGGCAGTGGCTGACATCAGCAGCCACGGGCACACACTGCCCTTGACTGCCACCCTCGCATCGCCACTCTTCCCACCAGGACCCTGCAGAAATCCAGCCCCAGCCTGTAGGACGAAACCCAGCTGCCTCTGTGCACTCACTCAGCTCCAAGTCAGCTCTTCCCTGCAGCCATCCGGTGGGGTTTGCTGCACAAGACCAACTCTCCCCACCTCTGCTCCCAGAGCGCTTTTGAGAGCAACTCTGCAGCATTCTCTGGCCAATGCTTGGCTCATTCAGGGACTCTGAATCTTCCCTGGTACCCAGTAACTGCTTCTTGAATGGATGATAAGCACAAGGCCCAGTGGAAGCAGATAAAAGCCAGTCCAGCTGAGACCCAGCTTCCATCCCTAGAGGGCTCTATCTACAAACCACAGCATGCTCCCGTCTCCTAGACAGCAGCTGCCTAGGATGACAGTATCACTGGGAACCCATCTCTCCCTCACCACCTCACACCTTCAGCCCAGACACACGTTCGTATCACCTCCTCTAGGCAGGAGATTCTGGCCACATCTATTTTAAGAATGACTTATTTAAGGAAGAGCATCTGTCACTAACTACTGACCAGGGATACAGGAATGAGCTCCTCAATTTCAGCAATTGTGCAATTTCTGTAATTGCCTGGCCAAGGAATGGATTCTACTAATTAAGGTGATATTGCAATGAGCTTTCAATTTTGAACTCATGGAAAAATGTTCTCCGTGGGGTCCAGCCGAGGTGTGTCAGCTGGTTTACTTTGCAAATGGAGTTTAACCCTCTGCTCCCACTTGTAAGTGAGCCTTGTCCTCATTAAGGGAAGCTGATTGGGCAATAATGGGAGTATTGCTACTTTTTTCCAGGGTCAGTCTTTTGAGGGGCTCATCTATGCAGAGCAGCGTTTCTGGACCTGGTTTTTGGTACCTAAGAGAACATGAAAAAGCCAATTTAAAACGTTTAAGGGTTCAGCTGGCCTCATAGAACTTTAGGGCGGTAATGAAACGTGGTTCTCCCAAGGGCCTGATGAGGGAATCTGGGGTGTTGTGAAGTCAAGCATTCTGTTTTCAATACCCAGTGGATTTAGCTGTACCAGTTGCCTTAGTTACTTTGTCATCACTGAGACACAATACCCAAAACTCACAACTAAAAGGAGGAAAGTTTTATTTTGGCTCACAGTTTGTACAGGTTCCAGTCCATAATCAGGTGACTCCAAGGCCAGGCAGAAGGCAAGGGGTCATGGCAGAGGAGGAACAGTCTGTGGCAGGGGAGGAAGGATCAGAGATCAAAGGATGAGAAGGGAAATGAACTCTTCCTGGCCGGGCCTGGCGTCTGTGACCCACCTCCTCCAACCAGGCCCCACCTCCCAAATCCTATTCAGCTATCAACTCATCAATGGACTGGGCCACTGGTCAATATCACACCCCTATGATCCAACCACCTCCCAGAAGCCCCAACTCTGAGCACGTGAGGCTTTGAAGAGACATCTAGGTATAAACTGAAACACCAGTATTGTAGGAACAATTTACACAATGTTTTGAAACACTTTCGACAAAAGACTATTCTCCAAGATACAAATCTACACCTAGAAGAGAGTCCCTAGGGCTTTTATAGCTTTAGAAAGAAGGGTTACAGTGTGCACAATGACGATGAAAGCTGCTCCCAATATGATCTCAGTGACAGCATTATGTGAAAATCACTTTCTCATTCAGTTTTATGGCCAACCTCTTAGTTTCCTCCCCAGCCTCACAGGAAAGATAGAATTGTTGCCTGCCTTAGCGGGGCGGAAGCTGACACTGGGCGATGAGAACTTGTGCGTCACAAGTCACACTAGCTAGGGAGAAGAGGCAAAGCCAGAACCCTTCAGCTTGCGTCACACATCCGTGCAATCGGTGGCTCCTGCACCTCACCACGTTCCAGAGATCTTGCAAATCAAGTCTCTTGGATATGAACGCGTTTCATGCAGGATCTGCTTATTCAATTTATGGATAAAGCAATTCAGCCACCTCAGAATCCACACACATAAGCACAGGTCTTGCTACGATTCCAGTGTTATTAAAATGAGTGCCACCTTAAGCGCCTGCCCTGGCAGGCGTGAGGTTGTGAGTTCAATCCCCGGTGCCGCAAAAAAAAAAAAAAAAAAAAAAAAGAAGCCGG
>RJWM01010493.1:0-13050 GCA_004363535.1 Dasyprocta punctata | reverse complement strand
CAACTTGACCATGCACAGAGAAGCAATATTTAGTAATTACATCAGAGTCCTGCCCCAGGTTCTTCATTGCCCCATAAACATAGCTTAATTCAAGTCTGGAAGCTGATTCACCCTTTGATACAACAAACCCCAGCTCTTCATCCTGTGCCAATAAATATTAATATAACAAGTACCATCAGAGGACCACCAAAACAGGTGCTGATGACTGAGACCAGAGTAAAACCCAGGCGAATGAGAAATTCCCAGAAGCTTGGCTGTGCTTGATGTGAAAATTTATAATATCCGCTTCACTGGAATAAAAGTGTAAGGCTGTAAATAACCACCCTGCACAAGGTGTGATTTCCACACTTGGTTGTCTGGGTGTCTTCGAGGATAGCCACGCGCTGGCGTTTCCTCCTGTGATGGAGCTCGCAGGCGTTTCTCCAAGCACTCCGCAGGAAGTTAGATTAGCACAGGCGAAAACAAGAATCTGGAGCCATCTCCCGCGTGAGACAATGCATGAGCATCCAGAAATAACGACCCTCATACACAAGCCCCCTTCCCAGGGGCGAAGGCGCCGGGTGAGACAGGGAAGGGCATCTGGGTCTGGGGAACCGGGTGTTCCTGAGGGCTGTTAAGCTTCTCCACCCTCCTCGATGGAACAGACCTAAGTACTTGGTTCCTCCTCTCACTTCCTCTCCTCTTTCTAGTTAGGTGATATCCACTGGAGGTGAACTAACTCACAAGTACTATGCTGGGCTCTGCAAGTCAAGAGGAAAAGCTAAGAGCTCAGCTACCTCGATAGAGGATGCAGTCCAGTGTGGGAATCAGGAGAAGCCATCCATCAGCAGCCACAGGTTGAACTGCAACCTCGACAGGACAGAGGCTCTCGCGGGTGCTGGTCCAGAACAGGAAGTGACCACAGCCTTCCCAGAGGCCAGGAGACGAGCTGAGCTCTGAGAGGGGACGGTGGTCAGTCGGCCTGCGAGGAGAGGGATGGGCTTCCACGACAAGGGCAGCGTGTCCCCTGGCCTTGTGGGGAGGAGCCTTACGTGTGTGAGAACAAAAAGAAATTTCAGCTGCTGCACCGACAAGATCCAAGATGGATTCACTGTGCAGCTGATGACAGGTTCAGTTCACGAGGTCTCCTCTAAGACACTGAAACCAAGAAACAATCTTTTAATTTCCATGGTCCCCACTTCCCTTATTCTTGTTTATATCAAAAAGAAAAAAAAGAATAGAAATGATGATAAAGAATTTCAGAACAAAATAATAGATTAACAATGGTTAACGTATTACGTATTGTTACCTTCACAGTAGTTGCTCAGATTACAAGATACAGTTATGAAAAACCGATCAAGCACAAACTATTCTTTTTGATGAACTAATATAGATTAGCAGTATAATTATCTATCTTCTATGTATATATAAATTTTTCCTTTCTTTCTCGCTTCCCCCACCTCAGTTGTTCTTTCCTTCTGAGCATTTTCTTCCCCTTTGACTTTCATAATATCTATTGTACATTTTGGTTCTCACTTACTCTTTCAGTTTTTTACACTAGGGGGACAATATTTTATTTTCACAATGTGAATCTGATTTATTTCATTTATGAGTGTGGTCTCAAGTTGCATTCATTTATCTATGAAAGCCTGGGGTTTATCCTTATTGCTAGCTGAGTAGTACTCCATTGTATAAAAATACCACAGCTTTTTATCCATTCCACAGTTGATGGTCATTTGGGTTGTTTCTGGGATCTAGCTATTACAAATTGTGCTGCTATAAACATAGGTGCACATATATTGCTGTGGTTAAGGAGAATAGCTGGAGAAAGGTCATTTGAGAAACGCAAATTAAGAGAACACTGAGATTCTATCTCACTCCAGGAAGAGTGGCTATTATAAAAAACCAACCAATGATAGATGTTGGTGGGGAAAGAGGCTCCCTTATTTTCTTCTTTCTTCCTTCTTTCCTGCCTTTCTTCTTTTTTTTCTCCTTCCTTCCTTCCTCCCTTCCCTCCTTCCATTTTTGAAGTGAGACACTACTCGAGAGTAAACTGGTGATGAATCGCCAAAGCATGATTTCTTGTTTTTATTTTTTTGTCTTAATTGTGGTAAAATCCATGTCAGGTAGAATTTCACCATTTTGAAGTGTGTGGTTCCGTGTCGTTCAGTGCACTGATTCACGCTGCTGCTCCCTCCTCACCCTCCGCCAACTCCAAAACCTTTTATCTGGCAAAACCAGAATCCCACACCAACTGGAAAGCATCGCCCCATTTCCTCCCCCGCTCGCACTCCCTGGGAGCCACCGTTCTTCATCTCCAGCTGTCTCGCCTAAGTGAAACTGAGTCTCTGCCTTCTGTGGCCGCCGGTTCATCTCACTTCATAGCCGATCCCGTGGTTCGTCACGCTGCAGCAGCCAAGGAGGGTGGACGGACCCCCACCTCACCGCTGTACTGAGGAAACCCCTGGCTCGGGAAGGGGCCCCCAGCTTCCTGCGCCTCACTGTTTCCCATCCTGTCTCTCCCTCCTCCCTTCCCCGGCCCTCCACGCCCTCCACCCTGGGGCCCGGAGAGTCTGGTGCTGGCGCACAGCATGCAGTGTCCTCTGTCCCTCCCCAGCCTGGTGCCCGTCCGTCAGAGCCGGTCCCAAGGAGAGGCTCCGGCCCAAGGGCACTTGCCGAGCCTTACCCAGCCAGGGATTCTTGTTCCCAAAGGAAAGGTCTTGGTGGAAATCAAAAGTGGTGCAGAAACTTTTCCATTTCGGTAAATACAGGCCAAAATTACATGTTTCTCTTCAAACTTGAAGCACGTCAGTTTAACTATTGTGTGTCATGAACCACTAATGTGGTCAACCTCATTCGAATAATTGGAAATAATAGATGCCACACAAATTAGTAAAGAAGAATCAGCAGTCGCATTATTTTAGTTAGTTGCTTGATGAGACAGCAACTTAGGAAGTGATTTTGCCACATTGTGGTTCCTATTTAGCAAAAAATAAAAAATAAAAATACTACTGATTTTCAGGTAACTCATCCTGACATCAAATCTGAAATATGATTATAGTGAGTCTTTGTAGCAAATACGATCTAAGCCCATCTCATGCTATTACTATGACGAGGATATTTTTGTGACTTTTTTTTTACAGGTAATTTGAAGCAAAGTCACAGTAGTAAAATCATGGTTTATGTAGCAGTTCAGATGATGTCACTTATGTAAAATTAGAGACACATTCCTGATGAAACAAAATAAATGAATTATTGCAAAGTGGTCTTGGAATGACTGGTATTATTTTGTTTCTCTCCCCTAGCTAAATAGGCAACTCCTTAACACACCAGTAAGCTGCCCCTCTGAAGACCACAGGAGCAAGACAATAACACCTCCTTGCTTTATGCAAGCCATTATGTCACACTCAGCAGCTGCATCCAGCTTGGCTGGTCCCTGAGCAGCCTGCAGAAGCCGGCTGGCTACCCTGAACTTAGCCGTTCCCGTACTCTCGACATAAACCCTGAACCCCTGCCATCTCTTACAGAGATGAGGCAGAAGTGGGCCCCTCATTGAGTCACCCCCACACCCCATCCTTGGGACACCTGCCCTTTGACCTCACCAGCCTGCTCTTTAGACCCCTCCCTGTTGTGTGTGCCCATCAAACCTCTTCTTGGTGAGCGCCCATTCCCGGCGTGCCATCCCCTTAGGCACTTCACACCGATCATGATTATCCTAGTTCTGGCACCTGTCCCCTATGCCATGACAAACTCTTATGAAATCAAATGCCCGTGGTGACTGTCCCATGCCTCAGTGGTCAAAGGTTGAGGAAGAATATCCCAAGAGGTCCTTCATTCCTCTGCTAGTGTGTGGTCTCCTGTCCTGAGCACCACTCAAGGGTCCTGGGACAAGAATCCAGGCATCTTCGCCACCAGTTCCCATACCCACTGTGCCATTGGGCCAGCACCTGCCGCTCAGTTCCTGGAGGAGACAGCTGCCTCGGGGAGGTCTTCCCTCCACTGGTCTCCTCACTGCTGTGTTTGCCTTCCCAGGACTCCATGCACCAGGGGCCCCTTGGCATCCTGTTCCCTCCCTCAATCTGCCACACACACGCTTCCCAACCATTCTTCTGAACTCGCTCTACAGAATATTACTAACGATTCCCCAGTGCTAACACACACATCCCTTCTTGCTTCCTTCACGCCTTCTTTGGTTCTCTTGCTTCCTTTTTCTGGTCTTGCTTCTTGGCACTTGGTTCTTGCGAAGATGAATGACCAGCCTGCCTGGGTTCAAGCTCAGCTGGACCACCACTCATTCTGGGCCTCCAGGTGGGTTAGGTGTCTTCGCTCTGCCCCAGTTGGCTCAGCTGGGAGACAGCAGGATTCTCATCCGTCCTGTGGTCTGCGGGGAGACTTGGCACGTGGCAATGGTAGCTGTGGTTTATTTAACAACTCCTTAGTGAGCATCATTTATGAACCCACCATAGAAAATGCACATGTGAGAAATGGTGTCCAAATAGCACTGTGTGACTTATTTAAGAATCTAATTGATTTTTAAAAATCCTTAATGTTTCTCTCCTTCCAACAGACACCACAGCCTCTTTATACATGCTCAAAGGCATCCGCCCTTTTGTTCTTCTGAGCAAATACTTGAACACTTTCTTTGTTCTCAAAGTTATATTTGATCTCTTTTTAAAATTGCAGCGACCTCTTTCCAAATGCACAGGACATTTTATTTCAAAGTTATATTTCCAGTGAAGAAAATGCTAATTCTCCCCCCCGAAGATCACAAAGAATGTTTGGAATGATGTAGGGAACGGGGGAAATCTGGGGCAAGCTTAGGTAAAAGAAAGCCTGCAACTGTGTCGTCTGATGAAATCAGGGTGTTAGGTCTCAGCCTCTGAGACGCGAACGCACTCCTCCTCCTTCCTGCAGAGCTGTCTTCAGTGCCTAAGTCACGGATCTAAGTTCTTCCCCCAGCACGCATTGCCCCTCAAGGATTTGAATGGCCATCGTACTATTCGATGTCACTCAGTGGGGGACAGTCTTGATCATGCCCGATTTGCTACCAACTCTCTCAGCTTGCTTTTCTAAGTCTGCCTTGTTATTGTTTGTTTGTTATTACTAATGTGAGGTGACTTTTCCCAGCTAGCGTTGGTAATATTTTAAGTTACTTGTCCAATGGTAAGAGCAGCGCAGGGAGAGAGCGGATGTGGGGAGGTTGACAGCTTCCCACCTCCCAGGGCTCTCCCTGGAGCCAGCTACTGTCTCTGATGAGGTCGAACTTCACGGTTGCCTCATGTTGTACCAAACACTTAATCCTCTTCCCAGGGCTTGGCGATGTTTCCCCACTGATCTTCAAATGCTCCTCTGAAGCAGAGGCTTCTGTCGGTCTCAGTTTGGGGAGAAGAGGAGCAGGTTAGGGCATCCTTCAAGGTCACCTCTCCCGGATACATCATAGCCAGGGCCTGAATCTGGAGAGTCTGGGGCAGCGTCTGTGTTCACCGTCACTGCTCCGGCTGTGTCACGTGCACTGTGCATGAGATGCATTTGGTTTCTCGTGGTGTCGGCTGCTGCTTGGACACAAATGTCTCGCATTTTCTTCTAAAATATTCATTACAGGAAAAAAAAGTATGGTGGTAGCTTGGTTCACGAATTTAATTCTTTCCATGGTGCCAGAATGTGCTCCCTGATTTCAGAATAAAGACTTAGCATTGTGAACCAAGGTGCCACTGTATAAATAAAAGCATTTCATGTCCCCTTAAAAGTGGTGGAAATCAAATTTTTAATCTGGAAGAAATCTTCAAGGGTGGAGTTTAACCGAGAAAAATATATCTGCTTTTCACATGTTTCCTTCATCTTAGGAAACACTGATAACTATGGAAAAATGCTTAAGTTACACACGCAGTCTTATCCAGTCACTAGCAGGCATAGTTTTAAAATCAACCACTTATTTTTTAATTACCTCTTATGCAGTGTTTGGCAAAGATCTTCCACCTTTACTCTATGAACCAGGAGGAGACATTTTATGGACTGGTCATAGGAATCGCAAGAATGACTTCAGATATAATTGTGGCTGCCCAATTCAGGGAGATGGAAAATCGACCTCACGAAGCAGTAAAGCTAACTTATAAGAGCATATGTGTGTGTGTATATATATATATATTCATATATATATATGCTCTTATAAGAATATTCTTATGTATATATGTTCAGGTATATATAGTCTTATGTAGGTGTTGGTGTAGGGATGCATACATTGGGAGATATTACAGTGACAGTGTGACAGTTTTGGAAAATGTCATGCTCCAAAGGTACTAAGAACCTCTTGTTGTGAAGTCAGCTGCCTAACTCAGACTCTCAGAGCCTTCAGAAACGAGATCACTGTTCTGCAGGCTCACTCTGGGTCAATTATGGAAACTGGTATGGAGATTCTTCATACAGTGGACACAGCTACCGTATAATGCCTGAAGAACATGCGCCCACAGGAAAGGGAACCGTGATGGTGAAGAGACCTCTGCGCTCTCCCCCGTTCAAGGCTCTGCTTCCTGCAACAACCCAGATGTGCAGCACCTGAGCGTCCACGGATGGGCAAACAGATGAAGGAAATTTCACACAGGCAAACATATACATAGACAACGGGATAATATTCAGCCACAGGACTAATAATGAAGTTTACAAACCTGTCCTTTCTGCCAGTATGAATGAGCCTGGGGAGCGTTACTTTCACTTAACTGAGTGAAGCTCAGAAGATCCATCCCACACCTTCTCGCTTACCCATGGCCACTAAAGGAGCCAGGCTGAGTAGAACGGTGGTGGCCAGGACCTGGGAGGGAAGCTGGAGAGGAAGGAAGGAGAGTGGGTGGCTGAAGAGCAGAGGGGCGCAGCTGAGCGGCAGGAACTGGACGTTCTCTCCTGCAGCGCAGTGCTCATGATTACCGACACATGCGAAGAGCTGCTGGAGAGGATTGCAAACGTCCCCAGTCCACAGCCGGGACAGATGTCTGAGGGACAGACCTCCTCGTCACCCCGCCCTCCTCACTCCACATTAGAGACTCCTCCTGACGTAGCACACTAGGCCCCGTAAATGTGTGAAATTAATATGTCAGTTAAAGACCCCCAAAATTAAAACAAACCCTGGCTAATGCACAAAAAGGGGAAATCACAAAATCAGAAATATTCTTGTTTGAAATATCCAGCTGCCCAACAACCAACAGTTTCAACATAAAAGAAAAGCCACTTCTGGCCGTGGACAGCACCAAAGCCCTGAGCTGTAAGGGGACACGGGACAGGCAGGGGAGTAAAACCACGGAGGCACAGCGACCGTCTCAGAGGTGTGGAGGTCAAGAGGATGGCATAATCGACTGAAGCAAAGAAAACACAAAGGAAATTAAGGCAGATGGGAGGAAAATGACCACCAGATACTCCCATCTGCAATACTCTAGCTATGTGACAGCAGAGACCATCTTTTCTTGTTTACGTCCTGCAAATCCCACAGAAAGACAGGAATTGTCCAGATGCTGGAAATGAAGGGGCAAAATAGAAAAGCGAAGCACTGGCATATGCAGGGGGAAATACCTGCCAAGGGAAAGTGCTGGAGGGGACTTCACCTGCCCGAACGCACTGTAACTCCAGTGCAAATACCGATTCCATGCTGGAGCCCGAACCAGCCATTTCTCACTTCCTCTGTCTCTTCAGTCCATTCCACCGGGACCCACTGAAAATTCAGCCCTGTGCTGTCCATTTGGTGCAGGGAGAGGCCATGGCCATTGCCCACACATAGATCCCCAGTCTGTCTGACCTGGAATCCAGTAGTGATGGAAGGAATTGGGGGTGCATGGGCCACACAGGTGGCTCCACTGACCAGAGGGTCGATCTACTCTGGGTTGGATTAAGATCTATTATCCAGTACCCAAGATCTGGTACAGAGGGACAGATTCCAAATCGGATTTCCGGGCATGTGTGCATAAAATACGTATACACTCACTAAATGTTGTCAGTAAATTCGCCTTGTTTGCTACCTTTCACTTAATTATCACTTTCTCTGATTAATTAGCTAACGTAATGAACACTGAGTGTTGTCTCTATGCAAGGTATCAAAAGTTTCCAGATAATGGAGTCAGAGTTGGCCGCCCCAGCACTGTCTGCTCCCAGTACTCAGCTCCCACTGGAACATTACCTCAAGCATGAGGCTTTCTTTTTCCCTTTTCTATTCCAATTGCCCTGCATTTTTGGAGCTGGCACATACTGAGCCAGCAGAGCTCGGCAGGTGGCCTGGGGAGCCGACTTGGAGTTGGATGAGATTATTTGGATTTGTGTTTTCTAATTGCATTCCCTTGGATCTGAATGACAGCTGATCACTGAGTTTGTACAGAAAATGAATACTCGGAAAAGTATGAACTATCTCCTTTCCCTTGATGAAGTTTTCCTCCCTCTAATGACAGGAAGTGGGATCCTTTCCAAAAGGACAACTGTGTCCTGGGCACGGAAGAATAAAATGACACAAACTAGAATATGTAACAATGTCCCACGTTGAGCTAGAATTTTATTTTTAAACTGCGTCTTTGATCTATAAGATGTTGAGGTTTGAAGTCAGGTTAAGAACCATCTCTGGCAACACATGAATAGAAGGCGGGGTGACAGCCATCCTCTGACAAGAGGGAGACAGTGAAGCCAACCCGGGGTCCAGGCTCTGGTGCTCTGAGATTGATACCTGGAAAGGCCATTGGCCACTTCTAGACTGGATCAGAGAGAATGCAGGAAATTATTTCGGAATTTCAGATTCCACGCAGTTCCTCTGCCCTCCTCCAACTTGGGATCTGCCTGCTTCTGCGATGGCAGATACACATTTTTTAAAATTCCCAGCTAATTCCTCCCCCTTCCCCTCCTCCTCCTCTTACTCCTCCTTCTTTTTCTCCCCTTTTTAAAAAAATGATACTAGGGACTGAAACCAGGGTCTTCACACTGAGCTACATCCCCAGTCTCTTTTTCTCTTGAAATATTTTGGTTTTTATTTTAAAGAGGAAAAAAAGTAAAAATAACAATAAAAGAGTTTCAAACAGACTGGCAGAGCAGTAACAATTAGCATATTGAACATTGTTGTCTTCATGGTAGTTATTCAGATAGTTATTCAGAGTACAAGACAGAGGCATGAAGCATTGTCCGAACAATATTAGCACGGACCTTTCTTTTCAATGAGCTAAGAGAAATTAGTTGTATTACTATTTTAAGTATCTTGTGTACATATATCTATATGTAGATATATACCTATTTTCTTTTTCCTTCCTTCCTTTCCCTTTTCCCTCATCACAGTTTCTCTCTCTCTCTCTCTCTCTTTCTCTCTCTCCCTCTCTCTCTCTCTCCCTCTCTCTCTTGCTCTCTTTTAAAGAGAAGAAGTAAAATAGAAATAAAATAAAACAGAATTTCAAGTCAGGCTAAAAGGACAGTAACAATAATTAATACACTGCACATTGTTATTTCATAGTAGTTACTCAGAGTATAAGATATAAGCATGAAAGTAATGTCCAGACAGATCTTTGTTTTCAATGAACTAAAGGAAACTAGCTGTATAACTATCTTAATTACTATATATATATATATATATATATATTTCCCCTCTTTTCTCTTCCTTCCTTTTCCCTTTCCTCCATGAGTTTTGAACAGTTTCTTCCCAATTCACAATATCTGTTGTACATTTTGGATCTTATTTACTTGTTCAACTTCTCACACTAGTGAGACAATGTGATTTATTTCATGTATAAGTATGGTCTCAAGTTGCATCCATTTACATGTAAAAATCTCAAGTTTATCCTTCTTTTTGACTGAGTAGAACTCCACTATATATATAATATATATATATATTATATATATATATAAACAATCTTTTTTATCCATTCCTTGACCAATGGGCATTCGAGTTGTTTCTGAGATTTAACTACTAAAAATTCTGCTGCTATAAACATGGGTGCACAGATATCACTGTGGTATGATGTTTTTAATTCTTCTGGGAAGATACCCAGAATGGGAGTAGCTGGGTTGAATGGGATCTCTAATCTTATTATTTAAAGGAATCTCAACACTGATTTTCCCAGTGGTTGCGTCAGTCTGCACTCCCACCAACAGTGGAGAAGGGTTCCTTTGTGCCCATAGCCCTGTCAGCATTTGTTATTGGTTAATTTCTTTATGGTAGCCGTTCTTTCTGGAGGGAGGTGGAATCTCAGTGTTGTTTTAATTTGCATCTCTTGTATGACCAGTAACGTTGAACACTTTTTCACGTATTTATTTGCCATTCATATTTCTTCATCTGAGAAGTGAGTATTCATCTCAGATGCCCATTTTTGAATTGGGTCTTTGAATTTGGGAGGCTTGATTTTTTCAACTCTTAGTAAGTTTTAGATATTAGTCCTTTGTCTGAGGGACAACTGTCTATAATTTTTTCCCACTGTGTGGGATATCTTTTCATTCTGTTGGAGATTTCTTTTGTTGTGCAAAATTTTGAGACAGATTTCCTTAAGTCATTGTATTGGTCTAGAGCAACTTGCCTCAGCCTCCTAGAGTGCTGGAACAAAAGGTGTGGACCACCACACCCTTGTTTCCCCCTTTTCCATTTTCCTTACACTGTGTTTTCTTTTTGTGCAAAGATACTAAGGCGGTGGCAATTATCCACTCAAATATATTAGAATTATTTTGGGTGCATTTTTCCCATATGGCTAATTATCCTCAGTCTCTTGTGCTGTTACTAAAACATTTCCCGTAGCGGTAGCTCAGCCTCCGAGGCCTCACATGCAGTTTGTGCTCCTCGTGCCCTCAGGCTGTAACCCCACAGTACTGTCTTAATTTACCGCAGGGTTTATAAAACATCCTGCAGTGCGACCGGCGTGGTGGAATTGGAGACAGGCCCCCGTGCCCTGGTTCACGACTGGACCTGTTCTTTCCGTGGATTGTATCCTTAGCTGACTTCAGTCACTGAGGTCAGTTCAGACTTTGTCCCCTGCTGCAAAATGCACATTTCTATCCACCGCATCCTCCTCCCCAGAGTGTCCACACCCAGCTGGAACATTTGTGTTAGGTTTTTCGATGAAGCTGAGAGAGATCTTTACTGCAGGCGCAGGAGGGCTGCAGAAGGGGACAAGAGTTCCTCAAACCAGAACAAGGGAGTGATTGGGCTTTTATCAGGTCTGGCTGGGGGTGGAGTTTGGGAGGCAGCCAGCTGACATATTAACAGCTGATTTGGAGGAACCTTGGTGCACATGAAAGAAGAGACAGGAAGTTTATTTTGGGGCTGAGGGAAGAAGAAAGAGAAAGTTGACATGCTATTGTTTTCAGCTCTTTCACCATGCTAGACCATTGCCATGATGCCTCTGTGAATTTCATATGGGCAAAAACCCACCGATTTGCAAGTCCTCTAACTGTGGGTCTCAACCTCCCTTCCCATCTTGTTTTCCTGCGCCGCCTGTCAGAGCACGTTTCTTCTGTCAGCTCGCATGCCGTTCCAATGTTGCACTTACACTCTGCGCCGCGGATCTGTGCCTGTCTGTCCTTTACACTCGGAAGCATGTAAGGGCTCCTCCTCTGCAAGTTCTAAGGTTTGTTGTGTGCTCGTTACCAGGGGTAGCTTTCCTCCAGCTTGACACGAACATCCTTCAAACACAAGTGATGATTGACCTCCTCACGTACCAGGTCCTTCATCCTCCGTGGAAAACCTAAGGCTGCAGCTCTGACTCCTGGGGCCTCCAATCTGCAGGCGATCCTTCCTAGCTAGGCCTGCCGTGGCCGGCAGCTGTTCCCAGGCCTGTGGTGGGATGCAAGGGTTTCCAGGGACTGGATCTTAGTTATTCTGAGTCTCTTCGCAGAGCAGAGGCTCACCTGAATCTTTCTGGAGATTCTGCTGACTATAAATATCATGCTCATCAGAGGGGAACCACAGGATCATTTGCACCACCACCCCCAGGGTGGTCTTTTCTAAACGAATCACTATGATGTTAAGTCACATAGTATAATTAAATACAGACCACACACACAAACAGAGATGTGTGTACTGGTTACATATCCTTTAAGAAGGCATGTGTTTGATCACTGTAACAGTCAAGCCACTGCACCTTAAATAACAGTCATGAAGTTTTTCCCCTTTGTAAAGGGATTATGCATGAAAGGTAAGTTAAACCACGACTAAGCCTTGAGAAGAGCAATTTGCCTGAATCCTAAGCCTTCGGAGTGCACTGCCTTACTATGGAAAGCTGCAATTTTATCTGTAGCCAAGGAAACAAAAGCAGGATAAGGTACCAGAGATTAATTTAAATTATCTGAAGCCAAAGGAAAGATATTTCCTAAAATGTTTTCAGAGGCATGATAATTGGTGTTTCTACCATAGTCTCTGAATAACAAAAGACAGAAGGCCACCAAATCAATGGCAAACAATTAGCATTCCTTATATTAAAGACCAGAGAACTAAGTGGTAGATTCTTTGTGGACAGGGTAAAACAGCTCCAGAGGGAACTTGAGTCTTCAGCTTGCCTGGTCAGAGGGACGCTAACTCATTTCTAGATAAGAGCACGCCACTGGATTTCTCATATGTAAAATGGAAATCTGCCTCAGGAGAGTCAGGAGGCAGGATTCACAAGGCTTGCAGTGTAATTGCCATGGGACACGGCAAAGCCTGCCACAGCCTCCCGACCGGGAGAAAGAATCCAGTCAGACCCCCTCATGGATATCCAGTCAGGCTGAGTCAGTCTCATTTTGAGACCCCCTGTTTATAAAAGATGAAAGAATATCAGAAACTATGACAAATTATGTTTTAAATATTTAAATTTGGATACGCTATGCTTCCTAGCCAGTGATTAATGTTAATTAGAATTAATAATGAGATACAATGTACTGCCTGCCACACGCATGAGCAAACTCAAGCCGCCTTCCACCTGGCCCACCCCGCCCTTCTTCAGGCGAGAACCCTGGGCTCCGGCTTCCGAGGCCCCGCACACGCTCAGGCCAGGCCTGGGTCGGTGTCTGCAGACTAAAACCGCAGAGCCTGAACTCAGAGGCCCTCGCCGTGTCTGCTCTGTCATCCTCATAACGCTCCCTGGGATGTGTCCTCCT
>RJWM01010492.1:0-63422 GCA_004363535.1 Dasyprocta punctata | reverse complement strand
AACAGAAAGATATCATGACAGGGATGAGCCAGTACATATCAGTTATATCAATCAATGTAAATGGTCTCAACTCATCAATAAAAAGAAATAGACTAGCAGAGTGGGTTAAGAAACAAAATCCAACAATATGCTGTGGATAAGAAACACATTTCACTCAAAAGGAAATTCACAGAGTAAAAATCAAAGGCTGGAAAACAATACTCCATGTAACAGGAACCCAGAAAAAAGCAGGGATAGCTATTATGTTTGCAGACAATGTGAACTTCAAACCAAAAATGATCAAAAGAGATAATGAAGGTCATTACATACTTGTTAGGGGAAAACTTGAAGAGAAAGAGATTACAATCATAAATATATATGCACTGAATATGGGAGCACCCGACTATGTAAGACAATTCTTAATAGACATGAAAAATCAAATAAACAATAATACAATCATAACAGGGGACCTTAATACCCCAATGTCACAGAGAGACAGATCAGCCAAACAAAAAATCAGCAAAGAAATAACAGAACTGAATCAAACTTATGAACAAATGTACTTAGTAGATGTGTAACGAGTATTCCACCCATCAACATCAAAATACACATTCTTCTCAGCTGCACGTGGGTCATTCTCTGAAATAGATCATATACTGGTCCACAAAACATGCTTAAGTAAATGCAAAGGAATGGAAATAATTCCATGCATATTATCTAATCATAGTGCAGTAAAATTGAAAATTAATAACAAAAAACTTACAAGAACCCCATCAAGACATGGAAATTAAATAATACTCTCCTAAATGATCAATGGGTCACAGAAGAAATTAAAGAAGAAATTAAACAATATATTCAATTGAATGAAAATGCAAATACAAATTACTGGATCCTGTGGGATAAAATGAAAGCAGTCCTCAGAGGGAAATTTATAGCACTAAACTCCCACATGAGAAAAATGAAAAGAACACACATAAACAACCTAATGCTGTACTTCAAACTTCTAGAAAAAGAAGAGCAAATCAAGTCCGTGGTCCAAAGAATGGAGGAAATTATCAAGATTAGAGCAGAAAGTAATGCAATTGAAACTAAGAAAACAAAACAAAGAATTAACAAATCGAAGAGTTGGTTCTTTCAAAGAGTAAGTAAAATTGATAAACCCCTAGCCAACCTTATCAAAAAGAGGAAATAAAAAACTTAGATTCATGCAATAAGAAATGAAAAGGGTGAAATCACTACTGACCCTGTGGAAATACAGAAGATCATCAATACCTACTTCGAAAATCTTTACTCACATAGATTCAATAACACAGAAGAAATGGATAGATTCCTAGAAACCTATGAATTACCAAAGCTGAATGAAGAAGATGTAAAACTGCTGAATAACCCAATTTCAGCTAATGAAATTGAAAGCATAATTAGAACCCTACCAAAAAGAAAAGCCCGGACCCTGATGGATTCACTGCTGAATTCTACAAAATATTTAGGGAAGACTTAATGCCAACACTCCTCAAACTTTTCAATGAAATCGAAAGGGAAGCAAGTCTCCCTAATTCATTCCTGGAAACAAGTATCACTCTAATACCAAAACCAGAGAAAGACCCAACCAAAAAACAAAATTACAGGCCAATATCCATAATGAACATAGACTCAAAAATCTTCAATAAAATAGTGCCAAATAGAATACAGAAAGTTACCAGAAAGATTATACACCATGATCAAGTGGGATTCATCCCAGGAATGCAGAGATTGTTCAATATACACAAATCAATAAATGTAATATACCATATCAACAGGGATGAGGACAAGAACCACATGATCATCTCAATAGATGAAGAAAAAGCTTTTGACAAAATCCAGCACCCATTCATGATAAAAAACCCTACAGAAAATCAGAATAAATGGTCTCTACCTCAACCTGATAAAAGTCATATATCATAAACCAACAGCCAACATCTTACTAAATGGAGAAAAACTGAAAACTTTCAACCTAAAATCAGGAACAAGACAAGGATGTCCATTATCACCATTCCTATTCAATATAGTTCTGGAAATATTAGCCAGAGCAATTAGACAAGAGAAAGAAATAAAGGGAATAAGGATAGGAAAGGAAGCAGTTACATGATCATTATTTGCAGATGATATGATACCCTACATAGAAGTCCCCCAAAAATCCATTGAAAGACTTCTAGTTGTAATAACCAAATTCAGTAATGTTGCTGGATACAAGGTCAATAGCATTCCTCTACACAAACAACAAAGTCGCTGACAGAGAATTAAAGGAAACTACACCCTTCACTATAGCATCCAAAAAATGAAATACTTAGGAATCAGTCTAACAAGGGAAGTAAAACATCTGTACAATGTAAATTACATTACTCTGAGGAAGGAAATCGAAGATTTCAGAAAATGGAAAGATATTCCCTGTCCACGCATAGGAAGAACAAACATCATGAAAATGGCCATTCTCCCAAAATTATTTTACAGATTTAATGCAATCCCAATTAAAATACCACTTGCCTACCTCACAGAGCTAGAGAAAACATTCCTGAAATTCATCTGGAACCAGAAAAGACCTAGAATAGCAAAGGCAATTCTGGGCAACAAAGGTAAGGTAGGAGGCATCACAATCCCTGACTTGAAACTATATTACAAAGCCACTGTGATAAAATCAGCATGGTACTGGAACCAAAACAGACCTGAAGATCAATGGAATAGATTAGAAGATACAGCCACAACTACAAACACACTCAGCCACCTCCTCTTTGACAAAGAGACTAAACATGTACATTGGAAGAAAGATAGCCTCTTTTAACAAGTGGTGCTGGAAAAACTGGCATTCCATATGTTGCAAACTAAAAGTAGATGCATGTCTATCCCCGTGCAGTAAACTAAACTCAAAATGGATCAAAGATCTGAATGTTAAAACAGAGACACTAAATTTGCTGGAAGACAAAACAGGTAAAAATCTTGATCACATAGGAGTAGGCAGAGAGTTCATGAACAAAAATCAAATTGCACGGGGAACACTCCCCAGAATCAACAACTGGGATCTCATCTTACTAAAAAGTTTTTGCATGTCAAAGGAAATCTCCAACAGAGTGAAAAGAAAACCCACAAACGGGGAAAATATTTAGCCAACTGTCCATGAAAGGACTTCTATCTAAAACATATAGACTTAAAAGAAATCAGGCCCTTAAAATTCAAGGACCCAATCCAAAAATGGGCATCTGAGATGAATACACACTTCTCAGAGAAAGAAATACAAATGGAAAATAAATATATGAAAAAATGTTCAACATCAATGTTCATTCGGGAAATGCAAATTAAAACAACACTGAGATTTCATCACACTCCAGAAAGAATGGCCAAGATTAAAAAATCAACCAACAACGAATGTTCCCCTCGCCTGTGGGGAAAAAGGAACACTTCTCCACTGTTGGTGGGAATGTAGACTGGTGCAACCACTGTGGAAATCAGTGTGGAGATTCCTCAAGAAGCTAGGATTAGAGATCCCATTCAGCTCAGCTATTCCACTTCTGGGCATTTTCCCAGAAGAATTGAAAACATCATACCACAGTGATATTTGTGCACCCATGTTTATAGCAACCCAATTTGTAATAGGCAGATCTTGGAAACATCCCAAGTGCTCATCAATTGAGGAATGGATAAAAAAGATGTGTCATTTTTATACAATGGAGTACTACTCAAGTGTCAGGAAAGATTCCATCACGACTTTTATAAGTAAATGGACATGACTTGAGACCATACTCATAAGTGAAATAAATCCAACTCATATGTACAAATACCATATTGTCTACCTTGTGTAAGAAACTGAAAAAGTACATATGATCCAAAATCTACAATAAATATTGTGTAAGGGTAAGAAACTGCTCAAAGTGGAAATGTAATTGGGATAGGGGAAAGGAGGAAAGAAGAAAGGGAAAAGGAAAAAGGCATAAATTTGTATATATGTATACATATGATAGCTAAAATGACTATACTACTAAATGTATTAGTTATTGGAAAAGAACAGTTAATACTCATATGATTAGATCAATTTTACATGTCTATATCTGCCAATCTAAACAACCCTTTTGAAGGTAACGATATGCAATACTACAACCACTGTCAAATTCCTATCATCTTGTTTTGTAAACCTATGACGTTATTGTATTGGATTTGTCGTTGTTTGTCTCTTTTGCTTTTTGTTTTTCTTTTCTGTCTTTTTTCTCTTAAATAAAAAAAGAAAAAAAAATGAATGAATTCCTGCATACATATAATACTTCTTGCCATATCTATACTTTTCTGATCATCTTTCCCTCTTGTTACAAGAAAGAAGATATCTTTCCTTTTGTCTATGGCAAAGTGGTTCTTTTTTTTTTTTTTTTTTTTTTTTTTTTTTTTTTTTTTTTTTTTTTTTTTTTTTTTTTTGCGGCACCGGGGATTGAACTCACAACCTCGCGCCTGCCAGGGCAGGCACTTAAGGCACTGAGCCAAACTCCCAGTCCTGGTTTTTTGAGGCAGGGTCGCACTATGTAGCTCAGGCCGGCCTTGCGCTCGCGTTGTAGCCCAAGCCGGCCTCGAACTCACAACGCTCCTCCTACCTCAGCCTCCCGAGTGCTGGGATTAAAGGCGTGCGCCACCACGCCCGGCTGGCAAAGTGGTTCTTGAACTGGAGTGCACATATGAATCTCCTGAAAGGTTTGTGAAAACAGAACCCTGGGCATCACTACCAGAGTGTCCGATTCAATCAGCATGAAATGAGGCTCAAGAGTTTGCATTTTTTTTTTTTTACTGTGGATCGAACTCACCTCCTTGCACCTGTCAGGCAGACTCTTAAGCCTTTGAAGTAAATTGCCAGTGAATTTGCATGTCTAACCAGTTCTAAATACTGGTGATGCCACCAGTCCAGAGACCACCATCTTCGAACCACTCCTGCTTTCTCTGGAACTTTACACTATCAAGGATATTTTCCTTGTAAACATATTCAAAAGCGACCTTTCAACCGAATTTTTTCATTCCTGTCTTCTTGCTAATCTAGCTCTTCTGATCATAAAACAAGTATCTTAGAAGTGTTACCTATACAAGAAGCCTCCATTTTTCACCTTCTATGCACTTCAATCAAGCTTTTCCCCCCACAGTTTCAACAAAACATCCTTCATTCAAGTCACAAATGATCTACATGTCCTCACATCTAATGGAAGTGATTTCAGTCATTATCTTCCACACATTCAAGAATGAAAATCATTTCCTCCTTCTTGAAAGTCTCTGCCCTTGTCCTCTTCCTTGTAGCCTCCTTGAAGTTATAGTCTCATCATTTTCCCCTCTCTTCTCTGGATGCTCTGTCTCAGGCTAATATTCTTTATCAAACCATTCAATGTTGGAGATCAAGATTTGATGCTAGTTCCTCTTCTTCTGTTACCCTATATTCTTCAAAGATCTCACAAATGGCTGAAAGTCAAGTGTTAGAGATGCCCAAATTTATATCTCTAGGCATATATTTATATATTGGTAGCTCTAGACTGGTATAAATGACTGATTTCTCTGCTTATTTGTCTAACGGAGATCTCAAACTTAACATGACCAAATTGGAATTCTTCATTGTTCCACTGCCCTGGTTGCTATTCTCATAATAGTAGTTTAAACTCTGTGTGAGTACCACCATCAACCCACTTGCTCAAGCCAAACTCATGCTGACTCCTTCTTATTCACAGTTGCAGTCACTAAATCCTAAGCTTCATCCTAAATAACTTCATTAGTCAGCTTTCCATCATTATAACAAATAACTGAGATAATCAATTTATAAAGAAAAAAGATTTATTTTGACATTCAGTTTTAGAAGTTTCAGTCCATGATTAGACAGACCCATTACTTTTAGTCTGCTGGATGCATATGTATATATACTATATATATATACGTATATACATATATATACGTGTGTATATGTGTATGTATATATATTTATATATATACATACATACATACATACATATATCCTCTTTCTCCCAAAACAAGACCTAGATGGAAACTAATCAGTCTTGAAAGCTAGAGATCAAAATTGCCAGCCTCAGTCAGTTGATCCTTGTGTTACGTGCTATCACTATTCTCTTGCTTGGTGGATACTCCATAAGGCAGGTAAGGTAAGGATAGGCTGGCTGTGGCTGGCATTTTTTATCTCTATTTTTCAAGGCTGATTAGTTTCCAGTTAGGTCTTACTTTCAGAAAAAAGGATAGATAGATAGATAGATAGATAGATAGATAGATAGATAGATATACACACATATATAGAGTTCATATACATACATGAAACACAGCCAGTTAGTATCTCCTGGGAAGGGACAGGGTAGAGAAAAGAGACTTGGTTTTCACTGTGTACTTTTTGGCACCTACTGAATTATATATTGCCTATCAGAAATAAAGAAATTGTACATAAATAAATAAACTTAGTCAATTCAGAATCTTTCTAGCATTCTTCTCCTCCCTAGGGTGGCATCTCAGTTTAGGTAGCAGTGGGAAGCAGCTACTCAAGCTGGTAGTACTTAGATCAAAGGTCGATCAAGTTTGATGGAGCCTGAATTGCACAATCTGGAGATCCTTTTTAAAAATACAGTTATGAATACAAAATTAAGAAGAGTTCTGGCATTCCTTTGTGCAAATGAGAAGCCCTGAAGGTGAAGCTTCGTTAGCTTGCAGGTAGATCAGTCTCTGATTTTGAGTGCATTATTCCACTGGGCCTTAGCCAACGTCACTTCTCCACAGTGCTCCACTGAGACAGAACTTTCTTATTTCCACCCTTACAGCCATGCCCTGAATGCATAGTCATGACAGGCATACTGCTCCAGATCTTCCAGCTTGCTCTCTCTCAGTTAACTCCAGTGACCTTCATAGAGGTTACAGGAAAATTCAGTTGCTCTCCCAAGTCAGTGCTATGAGAAACTTTGTAAAATCAGAATGTAAATCATTAAAGTACAACATTGTGAATTCCTCTTAGATCATGGGTGACTTCAGTCCCCACTTCATTGTGTCATGTTCTTCGGTCACTCAGTCGGTCCACTGAGGTGGAGAGCTAGAGAAAAGGGGGTTGTTGTACTGATTCAGAGTTGAGATTTGGCACAATGGGCATGGTATCCAAGCAGAGACAGTGCAGTTAGAGTCATGGAGAGAGAAGATGTTGACTGAATGGACTGCAGGCAGTAGGCTCAATGGTGAAGGTAGTGATTCATCAAAGGGGAGTGGGAGCCATGCATGGTGGCACACGCCTGCCTGTACTCCCAGCACTCTAGAGACTGAGGTAGGAGTATTGCTGTGAGTTTGAGACCAGCCTGGCCTACACAGTGAGGACAGGGCCAGCCTGAACTACAAAATGAGAATCTATCTCAAAAACCAAAATCCATAAAAGTAGAGTGGTAATGTGGGAAGGTAACAAGACTAAAGCTAATTTACAATAAGGCTGAGGTGCTAAGTGACTCAGCGGTGATTTTGGAGACAGTGCTGCTTACTTGATGGTTCTACAGTAAAGAAAAATACAAACAACTTGGGTCTAGTGTGCATCTCCATAATTACAAAGTCCTTGGACCATAATAAGCCCTTGTGGTTTAATCCATATTAGGCCTCCTGGACAAGTCATTCAGTGTATCTGGGTCTCAGATTTTTCATCTGTAAACATGAGTCAGTGTTGTTTAGTATGAATACAATAGGCTTTCTCAGATATACATTGTATTCACTTTATAAATATTCACTAAAGGGATACATAGTATCTATTAAGTGTCAGTCACTTATTTGCACACTGGGGACACTGTGATGAACAAGGACGATGCTGGCATAAACCCTAGCCTTACTTTCCAGTTGGGAAACAGGCCAGAGAAGATAATCAAATAACAATAAACTAGGGTAAGTGCCACATAGTAAATATGACAGTACTGGTATGAATGTGGGAGGACTAATTTTCATATAGTGATCAAATAGAGAAGTGGCATTTAATCCAATTCTTTTACTAGATTTGTAACGGGGGCCAAATTATAGTAAATTTTAAAAATTTACAATGACTTCTTAGAGCTACACAATTCCTATCTCTTAGGCTGAAGCGACAATCCAGAAAGATGACATGGAAAGCATCCAGCACACAGTAGGCATTCTGTACAAATTCCTTTCACCTTTTCATTCCAGCAGGTAATATTCTCCAGCCTGAAAAGAGCTTATCATCTCATACTCTGGTTTGGTAGGTATTTACCTACATAATTCATTCAGTAAGTCAAGGGACAAAGTCAGGGAATTTAGGGGACAAATTGAGTTATCCCCAAACTTAAAAAATGTGCTTACTTTTAAATTGAACCTAAACACCTTCAATATAGGGTCTCTGCATCATCAAATCTGGTTAAGCATTCATCTTAACAATGATTTGGTAAAGTAGCAAATTAATGTCCTGTTATTTTCCTAATTGACACCAACTAGGTTTCCCTATTACCGACTCAGCCTTCTGCAAAAAGTTATGGAAGATATCTATTACTAGATCCTTGAATTGTCCAAGGATACATAACATGTTGATGTCTCCTTTGGGGGGTAAGAGACAGAGAAACAAACCTTTCATAAGGAAAAGATGCTGTGGTTCTCTTCACTTACAAATGAGAGACTAACAGAGTTTAATTCTCACATCCAAGGTCACATAGCAAAGTTGCTAGGAAGCTCCA
Source organism: Dasyprocta punctata (assembly GCA_004363535.1). Lineage (NCBI taxonomy): Eukaryota > Metazoa > Chordata > Mammalia > Rodentia > Dasyproctidae > Dasyprocta > Dasyprocta punctata. The sequence continues at coordinate 54,753 of RJWM01010492.1, read as the reverse complement.
ACCCGAAGTCAAGTATTCGTCTGGGGTGACGATTAAAAAAATCAATCCAGCAAAACTAAAAGCCCTATGGACTGGGTGTTCTATCAAATACACACACACACACGTGCACACACACACACACATACATATACACTGTATTGATTTTATCAAGAATAATGTATTTGTGGTGGACATTCACTAGCCTAAAGAATCTCCACATAGAGCTAAAATAGAAAAACACTAAGATAGTCAAATATTTTAGTCCTTATTGTTAAAAATGACCTACAAGCAAAAGTTTGAGCCACATTCCAGCTCTATAGTCTGAAATGTGAGAAGGATAACACTGTTGGACCAGGAAGAAAGAAAATGAAAGCTACTCACCTTGATAACACAAAAGCAATGTTAGTTTCTGATTTAATTTTTTATGTGGTGCTGGAAATCAAACTCAGGGCCTCACATGCTAGGTAGGCACTCTGCCACTAAGCTATATTACCAGCCGTTCTAAAATATTTTTCATGACCAAGAAAGAATCAGAACTACTGTGGTTGTGCATGCATATAATCCCATCAATTTGGCTGAGGCAGGAAGATCACAAGTTCAAGGCTAGCATGGTCAATTTAGCAAGACTCTGTCTTAAAATAAGATAAAATAAAATAAAGTAAAATGAGCTAGAGATATGCTTCAGTGGCAAACAATTCCTAGGTTTGATCCCCAGTGCTGTAAAAAGAAGGAAGAAAAAAAAAGGTGGCATTTATTCAAACTTTGCTTCCAATTATTAGTATTAAATATTATAATACCTAACTTGAATTTTGCCCAAACCAACCATAAGGTAACATAAATTGCACCTAAAACTTTTATTATGCTTTTGTCTTTAAAATTTTTTGAAAATCTGATTTTATCCTCAAACATGAATATTCATATCCATTTTCTTCAATAGTCTCAGTTCTAATCCTGAAATTTAAGAACTCTATCAAAATTAAACTAACATATCTAGGTACTAAGCTAAGCCATAGCTGGTTTCAAATTATTCAATGCAGAAAACCATGAAGTATGCTTGAAACAAATTACAAGCAATGGGTGTAACGACCATTTCCCAAGTCAATGCTTTTGAAAAGCTCCTAGAAAATAGAACCCCAGTTTGGTGACCAAAGCGATTTCAGTAAATTAGAGATGCTTAAGTCTTTGTCAAATTATTGTACTAAAATCAAATTTTATAAACTTTGAAATCAATATTATAGATACTAATTATAATTGCTTTTGACAAGTCAGTTGAGAAACCACCCCAGATGTCCAACACATACAATGCATGGTTTAAATAAGATTGTCCCTGTAAGCACAATTCTAAGTAAATTACTCAAAACAGCGAAAGAACAGGAGTGACCATAAGACAGATGCAGTTCGGCAATGTGATTCACTTAAAATATTAGAAGGGCCCTGGCATATCATCAAAATATTCTAGGGCTGAAAACAATCCTTGGGGAATAAGAGGAATTAGTAGAATAATATGGAAGCACTCTCACTTTTACCATGAGCAGAAACATTTTGATGGTCTCCAAAGTTATCTTGCTTTTTCTTTGTCTTGCTAAAACTATTCATGATTGAATATAGTAAATATAACTGATGATTTTCTCCTTATTCCTGTGGAAAATTGACTACATAAAGCTATTTAGGTATAGCAGGCATCTTTCAACACAAGACCCAATATTCTTAAGTGAAAAATGACATGAAATGGACACTCCACTGATGTTGAGCTTTATGGGATCACTTTCTTGTGATTTTTCTTCTTCCTCAGCTTGGCTAAATACCCTATCAGCTCTTCAGATCAGCTTTCTTCCTCGACATTTTGTTCTCACTGCCAAAAGTTTCAATGGCTGCCCAGAAGCTGATGTGTGTCCTTGGCTCAGTACCTGTGGCCTCCATCCTTCCCTTGGTATCCCAAAGAAACTGCAGTTACAATAGTGAACGCATCACCTTCTTCCATCACCTCCGCCATTCTGCACTGCTTCCCACAACCCTGTCCCTGTCACCACCACCCACCCATTATCTGTTTCAGCTGTACTTGACAGAAATTTGGGAGTCCTTGACAGAGTGCCTGGAATGGGGATAGTGTTGGGCCTTTGGAGTTAGGTGAACATTTTAATTAGGTGAACTATCAGGATTGTCCCAATAAATAGCTGACAAGCACTTTAAACTTTTGTTTCTGAGACAGTCTTGCTAATTTGCCCAGGAAGGGCTTGAATTTGCAATCTTCCTGCCTCCCCCTTCTAAGTCACTGTGAATACAGGCATCCTATCAACACTTTATTATAACAACTCTCAACCATGGCTGAGTGCAGTAGTAGGAGGCTCACAAGTTCCAGGACAGCCTGGGAAAATTAGTAAGAACTTGTCTCAAAATAAAAGTAAGTAAATAAAAAGAGTTGGGGATAAAGCTCAATCATGGAGCACTCATGTAGCACACAAGTCCCTGGATTCAATACCCAGTATCACAAAAAAATTCCAAACTCACAGAAAAACTGAAAGAATTATACAGTAAACTTGCACACCCCTACCATCTAGGCCCTACAATTGTTAAAAACTTGCTATAGTGGCTTTGGTGTCTTTCCACCACATTATCCATACATCAGTTCATCTTAGGTTTTATGCATTTTAAAAATAACTGCACAATCAATATACTTATTCCTAAATGCTTTAGCATGTTCATTATTAACTAGAGTTCCATATTTGGGCTCCTTTTTGGAATATATATATATATATATATACACACATATATCTTTGATGAGATATAATATATATAGGGATATATGTATCTTCTTTCATGAGTTTTGGCCAAAGCATGCACCCCATGTAACCCAAGCCACAATTGGGATATAGGACATTTCTATTATGTCTGAGTATTGTTCCATGTTCTTTCACAGTTGTGAAATTTGGGATTTCTAAGAGGCAACCACTGTTCTGACTTTTTTTTTCTGCCAGAAATTAATCTACTGTAGAACTTCATATAGTTACAGTCATCCATAGTTTTTAAGCTATGTTAAATAAATGAAAAATAACTTGTTGTTTTAATTTATGCTGATTACTACAGAAGATGAACTTTATGAAATTTATCATATATAAATTCTTTAATGTACATTATTTTATTGGCTATTGCTCTAGACAAGCATATTTATTGACTTGGTACTTGGCTTACTAAACATGCAAACTTAAACAAATTACTTAACTTTCTGAGATTTACTTTCTTCATCTCTAACATGGAAATACTAGATTCATCTTTATAGACTAGTGCTTTCTTAAAGAGTGTGAAAATGAAATAATACACATAAAACATTAGTGTCTGAAAATATGAAGTACTCAATGAATGTTAGTTATTATCATTATTAGGCTCTTATTATTGTGCCTCCCTTCCATATTCTTGCATTTCATTCATTCATGAAGTCCATCACCTCAAATATTACATTAGTAAGAACTTACAAAGTTTGCATTTTACATAGCAACCAACTCCATTATCATTTTCCTACCTTGCTATGCTAGGCTGAATTAGTTCCCTGAAAAACTATACTCAAATATAACCCTAGGATCTTTTTACCCACGATCCAAAGTTAAGAGGAGATCCTACCAAGTTAGGGCATGTCCTAAATCTAATGGCTGGTATCCTTGTAAGAGAGACCCAGACCCACACACAGACACTCTGGGAGAGCACTATGTGATGATACAAGCAGAGACTGGAGTGATGCATCTATAAAGCAATGAATGCCAACAACTGCTGTCAAGCACTAGAAGCTAGGAAGAGGAAAGGAAGGATCATTTTCTAGAGGCCCTTCAGACTTCTCAGTTCCAGAACGAGAGAATATGATTCTGTTGCTTTAAATCTTTGTGGTACTTTAGTATGGTAGCTCTAAAAAACGAATACCTGGGCTTATTGTACAATGCTTGCGAAAGTTTATTCTCTCTTTTCCTTTATTAAAATATAAAACTTGAGACAGCAAGGACTTTGTTCTTACTGATTGAATTCCCAGTACTAAGAGGGTGCAAGGGCATACTAGACACTCAATAAACATTACCTGAATGAATTAAGAGTGAAGGGTATTTATCATTCTGACCTTATAGATTTTGTTACTGAGGCAAAATACCTGAGATAGACAACTTAAAGAAGTAAAGACTTATTTTGGCTCAGTTTCACAGGGTTCAGCTTAGCTCTGTTGTTTGTGGGCATGTGTTGAGGCAAAACATCATGGTGAAAGGGCATACAGAAAACAGTTTTGCAGGAACTGTAGCATGGAAAGAACAAGAGAAAAAAGAGCCAGAGATGAAGGAGTCAGTTGATCAGATACACCCATTGAAAGCATGCCCCCTGGCAACCTACTTTAACTGACTACTTCTTTGCAGTCTAAACTCCACCTGGGACACGCCTCTCAACAGCCCATTCAGCTAATGAATGCATCAATGAATTAATTCACTTGATGGAGTTACAGCCCTTACAACCCAGTCATTTCCCAAAAGCCCATCAGCTGGCAACTAAGCCTTCAACAGAATGAGCCTTTTGGGGGACATTTTGGATTCCAAGCACAGTACACCATGATTTTTTTCACTTGTCTTTTGCTTTTTTTTTTTTTTTTTTGGTACTGAGGATCCAACTTACAACCTCATGGCTGCCAGGCAGGCGCTTAGGCCACTGAACTAAATCCCCAACCCGTTGCTTTTTAATTTCAAGATGGTTTTTGATGCAATGTTTTGATGTTTGAATCCATCTTTTCTAAATATTACATTTAAAATGGCTTTTCCAAATCTTGTTCATATTCACCTTATTTTCTTCTTGGTCTTATATAATCTTTTAAAAAATTGTTATTGAAAAACTGCATAGAAAAGCAGAAATAATACACTATGCAGTTTCATTTCAACCCTTTGTCCATTTGGAATTTCTTTTGATAAGTGGGATGAAGGAGAGCTCTACATGCTTGTTTTATTTTTTTTTAAATAGCTAACCAATTATCCCAGTAACTTTTATTGAGTAATACATGTTTTCTTTACCAACTGGAAAACACCTAAATGATAACCTAAAATATTTATATACATCTACTTTGATGAGTAGGAAAGAAGAGCTATCTCAGCGACAGCCATCCATTTCTGTATTAGCCTCACTTTTATTTATTTTGGTCTGGATTTGTTTTTGCGGTGCTGGGGATTGAACCCAGGGCCTTGTGCATCCAAGGCAAGAACTCTACCACTGAGCCACATCCCCAGTCCTAGCATCACTTTTAAAATGCCTCATTATAGCCGGGCGTGGTGGCGCACGCCTTTAATCCCAGCACTTGGGAGGCTGAGGTAGGCGGAGCGTTGTGAGTTCGAGGCCGGCTTGGGCTACAACGTGGCACAAGGCCGACCTGAGCTACATAGTGCAACCCTGCCTCAAAAAACCAGGGCCGGGAGTTTGGCTCAGTGGCTTAAGCGCCTGCCCTGGCAGGCGCAAGGCTGTGAGTTCAATCCCCGGTGCCGCAAAAAAAAAAAAAAATAAATAAAAAAAAAATAAAATGCCTCATTATAATAGGTTTTAATACATATTGAAAAAAGTTCTACTTCCCATGTCCATGTAATTGTGGGAGAAATCTGCATCAGCTTCTGTCCCTCTCTGCCTCTGTCCTGACTCAAATCCTTAAGTCTTAGCTGGAAAATAGCTCCTGACTGGCTTTTGGCCTACTACTCTCCAAGTCAGCCTCTACATTGCTAGAGTTCTTACTTTATTAAGAGTGCATTCTGGATTCTCTTCTTGAAGAAAAAGATTCTGTGATCTGGCCTTAGCCTACCTACTGTTTCATACATACCAGATATTCTAACTAAATGCAGTTGTTTGCTTTTATGTGGCGCTGGGGATTGAACCCAGAGCCCTGCACATGCTAAGCATTTGCTTCAACCCTAAGCTACACCTCCACCCCACTGTTCCTTGGAAAAGCACCATTTGCTTTCAAACTTCTCTTGCTTCTCTTGGTTTTTATAGAAACATCTCTGCCTAAAACACCCTTCCCTGGCTTCGCTTGCTTTAACTCTCTTGGGACTTCTCCCTTAACACTACCTCTGGGAAGTTTTGTACTTTCTGACTCAGCAGCACTCCATTCTCAGCCTGGGTTATATGCCTTCCTCTCTGCCTCCACACTTCTAGCATGATATCGATCATACAGTCCCTCATTTGAACTCATCAAAACCTTAAGTCACTTCTTCCTTGTGCCTGTTTCCTCAGGTCCTAAAAAATGAAACTGGTCTATGGTCTACTAGTAAAGATTCTTTCAGCTAAAATTGTAAAGTAGTTTGCTATCTGTGCCTTGTTTCAAAGCTAATGTGACTGGCAACTGCCAAAAACAGCTTTCAAATCAACATGTTTTTTATACCTATATAGTACACTGACTCTTCTGTCTAGGGAGAATTAAGGGTCATATTGGTGACCTTGGAAAAGCACAAGATACTAAACTACCCTCTAAACCAAAGGCAGAAATTATAACTGTTAACACTACTGTACTTATCATAATCCTTGAAAATGAGCAAGCTTCATGGTGTGTGTATTTATACATATATATAATATTTCTAATTATGCCCATAACTAATTTTTTAAGTTACCCACACCTAAATATTCTAGAGAAATGAAATAATACAAGACACTTAAAATTACTTGATGTCTAACATATTTCTTCAGTGTTGGGAATGTAACCCAGGGCCTCTAGCACGCAGACAAGCACTGTCACTAAGCTGTACCTGCCAGACTTGATATATCTAACTTTTACAAGACAAAATCAGAAATTGTGAGGCTAGAAAAGCCCCTAAGATCATCAAGGTCAGCCTTAATTTTAGATGAAGAAACTGGGACTCTAATAGGCAGAGTGGCTACCCTGAGGAACACTGCCTCTCCACATATGCCTATTAAAAGTGGCAACTGCAGTAACTGTCTGCATACTAGCCACCTTAGGTAAAGCACCAGTGAACCACTAGAGACAATAAACTTGTATTATTAAAGCAGAGGTTTGGTGGTGTTAAGGATTATAACAAATAAGCTCTAATCCCTCCCCCTTTTACTGAGCTACTTTATTAGAAGGGAGACCTTTGCTTTGCTGCCACATCAAACTTAACTATGATTAGGCACCAACAAAGTAGTAAGTATTAGACAGCACAGGAAATATCTGTAGAGTTCTTTATGTTTGTATAATTGCCTCAAGCATTAGTCACTTTAAAAAAATCACACACACACACTTAATGCTATAAGACAGAATTTACTACCCTAAGTCTCTTTTCATTAAGATTTCACTTCATCACTAACAGTTAAAATCCATCTGCCCCTAACTACCACAGCCACCAAAAAGAACTCACTTTAACCCACATATCCTTGAGGTGGACCAAGGTTATCACTGTATTTATCACTGTATTTCCCCTAATGAGGGAATAAAAGCCTTAGGCAACTACCCCAAGGAAAAAGTGCAATTCAGAAAGGGCTCCTCTTACTAAATCGGAACTGTTAGGAAAAATTAAAAGGGCTTCAAAATTAGAAAATTCCATGGCACCAGGAAATGATGCATAGCAAGACCATCTTTTTAAGAAGTCATTGCACACACTGTCAGACAACAGACCATCACTTACCTAGTTTTTCCATTTGCCAAAGATATAACAAGTTAGTCGTAAGGATGCATACTAAAATATGAAACGCCCAACTAGGAAGTGAAGTAGGCAGGACCTACCCAGCGCCCTTTTCAATTTTAAAAATTTTGAAATTCAGACAACTTGCTTTGCCACCTGTTTGTCCTGGAAGCTGGAGTCTTTGGTTCTTTTTGAGCAACAGTTTTCTGGACCACAGATATCAGCACCTGGGAGCAGGGCAGGCATGCAAATCCTCAGCCCCTGCCTGATGAATCAATCTCTGGAGATGGGGTTGGCAATTTCAATGAGCACTAATTTTTAAGACCCACTAAAGGACCCAAACTGTCTTATCTAGATGGCAACATAACTTTCTGTTATCAGTTAATATTCACTGACAATCATGTGATTTGTCTCAAAGAACTAACTAGTAAGGCATCATAACTTCTGCTTTAGATTAGTCACCTGATAGAGGCCCCAGAGTTCCAAATCCTCACAGGCCAAGTTCAGGCCTCCATTTGCTAGTCTCCAAAGCAAAGTGGAACACCTCACTCTCAGTATTGCTTCCACCAAACATCTTCTCTGGGAATCTCAAAGCAAGTGGACAAGTCCACACCTTTCCTGTTACATCTCAAATGTGTCCAGTTTCTCAAAGATAGTCATCCTAATGGTTTATAATTCTTTCCATAAGAATAAATATTATTTTGTTCAACTACTAACACAATATACAGTAATCCCCCAAATCAAGCATCTTGGTACTTCGTGTAGATACAAACTTAAAAACCAATTATGTCCAAGTTTTCCTTTAGAACCTCCCCCACTAAGAGATTTTTTTAAAAAAATCATCTAGCATTGCTAATCTTTAAAAAATAGTCCAGCCTTTTCAGAACTATACATTTATTTGACAAACTAGGGTTAATTTACATTCAATAACAATGATTACTCACCAAACTGCCAAATACATTTTATTTTGAAATATTTACCATCACTGAAAAAAAATCAAATATACTTCAGGTCTGAGGATGTAATTTAGTGGTACATTTGCCAACCGTGCTTGAGGCTCTAAGTTCAATCCCCTATACTGCTTCCCCTCAAAAGCCAAGAACATTTCAAAGCATTTTAAATAACAGTAACTACAGAAAAGATTTTACCATCTTTAGTACTGATCAAGACTGCGGCCAACAAAAGTCCTGCGGTTTACAGATGGATACCGTGCAATTTTTCTCCTATTATTCTAATCAAAATTGCATCGTGATCCACCCGACAACAGCAAAACAGGTCATTTTATAATTCCTAACTATCAGAACTTACAAATTTGAAAATTAAAATAAGAAGGCGATAAAATCCTCCTTTCTTCCACAGGCCGGGACAAGTGCAATACTTTACATATAATACAAGTAATGCAACAAATCCCCACCCATGGATGAATGGGCATGAATGCTGAAGATGTGTATGAAGGTGTCCACAAAGATGTAGAAAGCACACATTATCACAATCAGTTTTGCATGGATTTGCACAGCCATATATATACATCTATACGCTGAAATGCAAACCTGCAAAACTAATTGTAAGTAGCAGCATCCTTGAATATTCTCTCCATCAACAAGAGATTCGTTATCCAAGAGTACTGGAAGTGCCCACACTACAGTAGAGTAATGCCAAAACTACCTGCACTATGAGCACTTTGGTACTACTAGGAACCGCACTTATCCTTTGTATACACTGCACAGTCCCCACCATCTGTTCCCAACGATGAAAGAACAAAAGCCAAACCTCTGAAAGTTGTCTCATTCAAATTACCCAAGGCATACTTTTAAAATGCTGTAAATTAGGCAGCCTGTGCCAGAAGGGGCATTTAGGGCAGTAGATTCTAAGCTGCTTCACTAACTGCACTAGATGCACCTTAACACAAGAGACACTTAAGGGGCAGCTCAAAAGCATCAACAACTTCATTATGCACAAACTACAGTTCTCAGTAGCCACTGATTAAATCACCATGGTAATGTAAGAAGTGCTTGCATTGCAGTAGATCTCAAAAAGCTACCTGCACTGTAAGCACTTTTACATGGCCAAGGCCTATTCCTGTAGCATAATTTTAAGTCTTCCACGAGCTCTTCTTTCTCATCCTCACAGATCTACGCACACTCACCTGGTTAAAAGAAAAACACACACATGCACATTAGAAACAAGTAAACTAGTAGCTAATATTTCTGAAACAAGCTTTCTTTTGCCATACAGTCCAAGTTAGGTTTTGTAGTTTCAACCAAATCCCATGAAATAGCAATAATTTGAATTCTCTCCAAAGAACTGAACACGAGTAACACTGGCAATTTCAAAAAGTTCAATTCTTAAGGGGATTTTGGACTCCCATTTCCATCTAAAAAAATCTCTTATCTGTATCCCAGTAAATCTACAAGCCCATTACTATTTTGTAAGAGGCATACCCAGAGAAAGATGCACGTAAAAATGAGGGGAGTATCTGAGTCATCCAAGGCTTTTGGGCTCCACACAGAAAGTGAATGTGCTAGATTAAATGAAAATTCCCTGCCCCCACCCCATTAATAGAAAATGAGAGAAATTTTAGAGCTGGTTTAAGAAACAGCCTTACACTCTTCAGATAATGCACAGATGGTCCAGAGATGTCACATTTTGATCTATTTCAAAGGGCTCTACTTCTGTTTAAACATTTATGGACCCATTTTCTCCATTAAACCCAAAGACGACAGATTAGCTTCTTTCCTTCATGTCATTATCTTCCATAAGAAAACCTTCTCTCATTTCCAAGGGCTTATTTTATCTAAGAACATGCAGCAAGGAAGCGAGTCTCTATTTGAAAAAGTCTCATAAGATTCCCCTGCCTCTTCCTTGATGGGATACATTTTGTCAAATGAGAAAAAAAAAAAAAAACTTTTCAGGACCATGTAATTTGTAACACGTTAAACAAGTGAGGGTGCTTTTAGTGCTGAATTTCTGTCATGGTAGCCTAGGGCCACTAAGCTACTCTTTAAAACTCTTTGAAACTCAATACATCCGTAAAGATGACATATAAATATGAAATCAGTTTCCTAGAAGCGAAGAGTAGCTTTCCTATAGAAATGGGAAGAGTAACATTTTTTCCTCTTAAATTGGGTTTCTACACTGTTAAGGCGTTTGCCTCCACTTAAAAATATTCCGAACTTGGCATAGCATTTGCCCACTCAACCTGGCAAAGTGACCCGCGCCGGGCAGGGAGCGCGCCTTCCAGTCGCCACCTTTCTTTAATTAACCATTCATCTGGTGCACATCGGGCGCGCTGGGCAGTCACTTGCCAACATCTCTTCTAAATTGTAAGAAGAAAAGACAAACCCTTTCGTTCCGCCTTTGCGAACCCCTCCAGGCTCTTCGGACGCCTCTCACATCCTTACCTCGGCCCGGGGTGAGGTCCCGGAGCCGCCGCGCAGGGTGCGCTCCAGCTGCTCACACCACGCGCTCCAGTCCTCGTGCTGCTGCCGCCACCGCCGCCGCCGCGATTAAAGAGAAAGAAACAAAGCATCATGGGAAACGGAGTTCTCCATTCAAAGCACCAAAAACGCGCCAAGCCCACGCCTCCCTCCCCCTCCATTCCCCGGTTGGTGGGAGAGAAGCCAAGGGGGAGGGGAGTCTTTTTTTTTTAACCTCTACTTGCACTCCCTCATTCTGAACCTCTCCCCCCACCAAGTTCGCTGGGCACCTAAAGGTCTGAGGTGGAGGAGAAAAGGGGAGTCGTTTCCCGCGCATTCCCCACGACCCCTCAACTTTACGCCGGTACTCCGCTTTCATCAGGTCCCGCCCGCCGTCCCCTCCCACCCAGCCAGTCAACTCTCTCCATCACAGCTGCCCGGGCGAAGGTCTCCTCCGCCGGCTCAGCCGCTAGCCAGGCGGCCCCTCGCAGGTGGCGCGCGCAGCGCCCCCGCCCTGGCGCCCAGCTCTCAGTCCCCAGCGGCGCACTCAGCTCCCGAGCGTTCCCGGAGCGGGGCGAGCGCGCAGCCTCCCGCGAGCCGGGCCGGAGGAGGAAGAGAAGTGAGAAGAAGCGTGCAGGAAATTCACCGGGGCCGCGAGCGCACGCCTCACTCCTGAGCGCCCCGTCCCGTCCCGTCCCGTCCCATCCCGTCCGCGGCGACGCGGGACCCCGAGCCTCCCCGCCACCACTACAGGAGCGCTCCGTGCCCCTCGGCCCTCGCTCCGCAGCTATATCCCTGGGAAAAGCCCGCCCCTCTGCCTTTAATAGCCCAGGGAAAAAAGCCCGCCCCCGCCCACCCGGCCCGCACAGGAATTAGGAAACGGAACCCCCACCCCGCCACAGCGAACACCCCACCGAGCCCCAGTTACCCACGAGCCGAGCGCAGTCGGCTCCCCCCGCCCCACAACCCGGCTCTGCCCCAACTGGAGCCCTTCGTGAAAAGCGCGCTTGGGACGCCCATCCTGGCGGCGACCGATGCTGGAGCTGGTGGCACTGGCGCCCGCCCCGCCCGGGATGGCGCACTGGCTACCACCTCGTCGGGTCCCGCTCCTGCGGCGCTCGCCCCATCCCCCACCGGAGATAGACAACGAGGCCCACCGAGCCGTGGGACCCGGGTGTCCCCCCCCACCCGCCACCCCGCGCGCGCATGCGCATCACCTCGCCGCTAGATTGAAAGTGTTCCTAAGGCCCCAGAAGGGAACAAATACATACACAGTATGTTCGCTGTATGCGTATGTGAAAGTTTTAACCTCTGGCACCTTGTGCTACTGTTAGACTTTCGCACTTGCCAGGCGCCTCCCTCACCCACTAAATCAGGGTTTCTTGGCAGGTATCGTTAACGGTAGCAGCCACCGAGTACACGCACAAATGCTAAGAGACGGTACAACTATCTTGCTCTCTTCTCACACTGCAGCTATTGAGAACCACTTGAGCGAGGGCTGCGGAAAGGCCAAAGCTCGAGTACTCTCTGTATTAAAAAGTAGAACTATGTCTTAGTCTAAGATGCACAATCAACATGGAATTGAACATTCTAGACTTTGAACACCGGGCAAAACGCGATAAGCAGAGTGCACCTTCTCCACTTCCCTGGGCGGACTCGAGCGCAGGAGGAGGTTTGGGGCCCTTGGCGGGAGGGGGGTGTGTGTACAGAGCCAGACTACAAATCAGAGAGCAGTGACAAGTCGGGGTAAGGAAGGAGAGGCAGGGGGTGCGAGATGAAGCCAGACCCCTCTCTCCTACTACTGTTGCCGCGGGTAATTGTGGCAGCCCAAAACCCAGAAGGGGCCAAGGGCGCGGTGTGATTCTCAACCTGGTGCACAGTAGTGGCTCAGGCAAACATTACAAAAGACTGTCCTCTCCCGCCCCTGGCACGCGATGGAGCCTAACTTGAACGGCCAGCGCCTTTCTGGGGTCAGCGGTGGATGCAGAGCAAGCCACACTCATTTCTCCAGCGGGAGTCAGCCCTACAGGTGGGCTCTCTCCCCTTTTCGTAAAATGTGCAAACGCACCTTACAGCCCACCCTGGCGCTTCTGCCTAGTACTTTCTGGCAACAACGCAGCCCTAAATTCACTACCCAAGCAGATCTCTCCTGTGAGATTGCACCAACTGCAATGCAACTTTCGGCCTTTAATGGTAACAACTAGCAGTGGGAAAAGAGCAAGGAAAGAGATCTCAGACCCGACTTTAAGAGACATTGTATCAAAGCAAGTTAAGAACGGTACCTTTGAGCTCCAGCAAAACCTGGCGTGAAAAAAAAGGGGTTTTGCGAAAGTGGCGCGAAGATAATATCATGTGATCCGACCCCAGGGCGTCTCCTTCCCCTTTTGCCACCCCCAAAAGGGGGGGTAGAAGAGTTACATCCGCTCCTCACAAACTATTAGCATAATTAATTGTGTCCTGCAGCTGCAGCCAGAGCTCTCTGTCAAAGAGTAAACATATCCTCATCCTCTTCACTATCAGAACAAAAAGACACATTACCCTGATTTTGGAAAATGTTCCCAAATAAATCTCATTATCATCAGAAGTCTTTATTTGCCATTCTGACTCTATGTCGCAGAGATAGGACAGAGTTGAAAAAGACAAAGTCATTCTATTAAAAGGGAATGAATAGAAGTAGCTCCGCAAAAGTGAAATATTTAATAGAGGCTTTCAAATGGAAATACAGTGTTAAAGTACTTCACTTGCTTAAAATTTTCCAAGTTTTAACAGTTCCTTAAACAAGACATCCTCCAGAGTCTTCCTAGTCGCCCCCCTCCGCCCCAAATCCCACCCCTCCTTCCCTTTAAAGCTAGAACAATACCCGGAATAAGATATTTTGAGATTGCTTTACCAGGATATTTTCTTGTTCGTAATTTTTTTAAGGGCTTGCAACATATAGAATGTCTGGATCAAGTTCCTAACCGGCAAAAAGAATTTATTCCATTTTAGTACCTGTCTAGCATGAGGTAAAATTAACTAAGCACAAGATATAGGCTATAGGAAATTAGGATATTTTGAAACAAGAAGGGATCTCTTTTCGTCTTTTTCTTTTGGAAAAAATTTTTTTAGTCATCAGCCAAAATACCTAGGAACAAAGCATTTCACAAACACCCCCCCCTCCCAAAAAAAGAAAGTCAGAATAACTAACAGCTCAAAGAAAAGCACGTGATCCCTTCATGCTTTAAAACTTGTGGTCATGCTGAGGCTAAAAGCTAAGAGCTTGTGACCCCGCAACCCTGTCCCCTCCCCCAGACCACAGCCCAGGCTTAAGGCTCCAGGCTCCCACCAGGCTCCTGCTTGCTCCCACTATTGTGAGAGAAACAATACTTCTGCGTTCTGCAGAATAAACGAGCCACAACTCCTGGCCCCCACAGATTGGCCCTTGTATAGCTACATAGACATATATGTACATATATGTGGATATATGTTTATCCTACAGAACATATGCCTGTGCAGAAGCCCAGATGTTCTATTAGAATGTGTAACAAAAGTATGAAAATTGGCCAAGGGTAGGAAGAACCTGTAATTTTTCATGAGCCTCAGATTTCTCATCACAATTTCAAATTCTTGCCACCATTTTGAGTTTGCAGTGGATTAAAATAAAACAGATACCCAGCAGAGTATCCTACCTCAAATAGAGACACACAGGGCTTTTCTCTGCCTGAAGAGGGGAGGAGGGATTCTTCTGTATTGACCTCTACACTTAATTGTGCTACATAAAGCAGCAATCTCAAGTAGTTTGAATTTTAACACCTTTAAAAATACCAGTAATTGACATTTTACCCAATGGAGAAATCATTTCATTTGATTTAGAAATAATATTAAGTGGCTCTGTTAAACCTAATGATTTGTATCTTAGAACAAAAAGGTCCCCATGGAAACCAGAAAGTAATTTAAGAGTATTATGTTCCTCACACAACTAGAATAGAGCTTTTGTTCTATGTGTATTTACTACTTCAAATTTTTGGACTACACTTGCAGTTAAGGTCTTTTACACCCTCGTTTTACCCAGGATCAGAAATTCAATGTCTACTAAAATATGTGTTTTGCTGCATTAGCGTAGTTCTGTGTTCATGTGCTCATGTGCCTGCCCATGAGGTCTAAAACAAAGCCAGCAGATCAGAACAGTCTCTGAACAAAATGGGGGGTGGGGGGGAGCGGTTCACAAAGAAAAAAATATTTCAAATGCTCTTTTGCTATTTGATCCTGGAGCAGAAACTGTGATTTCACTAGAACCCTACAAAACTGGACTTCAGTAACTATGGTTTTTGAAATATTCTTTTATTTACAAACATTTCATAATTTAAAAATGAATCAATCTTGTTTTGAATGGCAAGAATATGAACACAAACAAAAGCAGAAGAAGAATTTCTTAGATTTTGGTTACCAAGACTTAATTTGTTGATGAAAATTTATGTCAGCAAAACAAAAAAACAGGTAATAAGGAACTTCTGAATTTTTTGTTTACAATAACGTATACCACATAAATCAGGTAAATAAAACAAACAGTGCATTGTCAACTAAATAGTGTCAATGTGAATTAAATATCAAAGATTTATCTATTGATAAGAAGTAGAAAATTTCACTAACTGAATGCACGCAATATAATTTGGTTTAAAAAATGTAGGGAGAAAAAATATATTTATTATAATCTCAAAGAATTTTGCGAAGACCAAATGGCAACAAGAAATGGATCAACTTTCCAAAACATGAATATGTTTAAATCCACATTTTATTAAATTTAATTTGTAAGTAAAAGTTTACTTTTATAAACTGGTCTTTGCTAACTTTGATATTCGAAAATAGTATTATATTATTTACAAATAGTTCTTATTTTTATTAATGACTTGATCTTGTTTTCAATAGCAAGAATAATTAAATTACAATGGATTTAAGTTACATCTTGCACAATTCAGATGAGGTATGTTGGTGCTAGCACTTATAACATGGAACTAATTTTGTTAGTATGTGATGTTTTAGAATTACTCTGTTCTGTGGATCTTTGCTTTTTTCAGTAGAATGTTAAAAACAGTTTCCTGGCACTAACAACTGTATATTTTTACAGACTGAATATTTTAAGTCAAAATACTTATGCAAATATTGAAAAGATATAAGAATAAACTGCTTCACCTCAGTAGAAAAATTGTTTCTGAAATTAATTCTTCTACCTTGAGAATAGATTCAGTAGACATTAAAGTGATTCACTATTAAGATTAAATAGTGTTAAAGGTATTTTTACACTCTGAAACACTTTGATTTTCCTGTTTATGTGACCTTAGAAGTGGAACTTCTGGTATTACAAACCATAAAATTGCTAGCAGCCTGTAATACAATAATCAAAGAAAAAGCTATAAACCAGAAATGTTTTACACACATCGCTTTTTTTCAATCACTTTTTTGATTAAATTTGTCCATCTTTATGTCATTATACATTTCCTAAGTGAAAGAAAATGTCATGGTATGGAGCACGATAAAAGATAAACCTTTGTGTTCAAAATGTGGTTTCCAAAACCTTATCAACACAGTAACATTTTTCTTCAAAGGTAAGCAGATCATGGTGTTAAAATTATCTGATTATTTAATAATCTTACACCACTGAGTTTGTTCTTTGAAAATGTGATTAAGAAGGAAAAACTCTAGATGACAAATACAAATTCAACCTTAGGAATCCTTAAGTCATTTAGTATCTTTTCTGCTCTAACTGAAATAAAGCACAATAATCTTCTATTACCTATGAGGAAAAATAGCACAATGGCATTTTTTAAAAGCTTCTCCCTTTCCCTCTCTTTTTTTCCCTCCTCAAAGATAACATTTCTCCTCACTTGCTAGTTCTTTCTGCTAAGCTTAAAGATTCTCTTTAACTGTCTTCTGACTTGTGATTGCTGGAGGAAGTAGAACTATTGTCTGGCCTTTTTCATGCTGAGGAGGAAGGCGCAGTGAAATGTGTTGAATTATCCAGATGCCTGAAAGGACTGCAGTGAAAGCTTGGAACAACCTAAATAACAAGGCTAACACTCACTGTAAAAGGGAATCTTTCAACAGAGACAGCCCAGAGGACATCTACTTTCAAAATGGAAGAGAGATTCTATTTTATCAAAATGAGAATACTCTAGCGGACATTTGAAATTTTTAAAAGGATGTCTAAGTCATCAAGAAAACTAGTGACTTGAAATCAAAGACGAAAAGACAGTTCTATTATTTAAAATCGTGCAATTTATGATCTTACTTCGAGCTCTGCCTGTATTTTTATTCTTGCAGAAAACAGTGATCTGTTCATATCATCCTATACTTTAAGTCCTAATGAATTTTACTACTTGAAACTTTACTTCCTAAATTTATTTATGTATTTATTTATTTATTTATTTTGACTCCCTAAATTTAAAAAAAAATGATTAATATCACTAAAACAAACAGCTCCTTTATGGTTTTTTCTGATCCCATTTCTATAGCTGCTACTTATTAAAGCATCTTTAGGAATTAAAATGTTTTTAGGAGCAAGACAATGAAAGCAAGCAGAAAATATTGGTTATGATTCAAGTATGAGTTACATGTGTGTAAAAATGTTTAGATATCACACTGATAAACTTGCTGAACTGAATAACTTTATTCTAGGATGGGTCAGAAATATTTTAAGAACTTAAGATTAAAGAAGCAAACATGACGTGTTGGTATGGATTACAAAAAATACTGTACTACAGCATCTCAAGCCTCTTTAATGTTTTTCATAATTAATTAACTAGACCAAAGTTCAGTGTTTCCTTGGAGGATATCAAGGCTAATAAACAAAGCCATTTTAAAGATAGAGTCTGCTTGTTGATTTTGGAGAAACAGCAAGAAAAATAATCCTGGTGAATATCTAGGGTTAAATTTAAATTTTTAGGATGCAAGACCTAATTAATCTGCAAAACATTTCATAGATATTTCATTTGCAACTTTACTTTAAAGATGATTTTAAAGAAAAGCAAGGGAACCACTAGATCTTGAAGACCAGCAGTTCATAGCTTCTTTACAGTCAGATACACATCTTACAAATGTTAACAGCCTTTGGACCTACTCATCTGACTTTATTTAGACTTTCTTTAATTTGATTCGAAATCAGATTTGCTTTCATCCTTTGTGTTTTAGTAATTTTTTTTCAGTTAGACATATAGTCATCCTTCTGACATTATGTTTTTCTTAGTGTTGTCTGGCAATATCTTTGATTAGTTGCTACATATAGCTTATAGCCTTGTATCTACTCTTCAATCAAATTATTTTTAAAAGTGTCTAATGATAACAAGACAGAAACTGAATAGATTCCATCAGTTTGGTTAATCACTTAACAAGAACAAGAACCAATTTTTATGTATTATATTATTTGAAGTCTTTATTGTTCCCTTAAACTAATTACTCCTGTTCATTAACTTCAAAAGGCTCTTCTTTAAATAATAGTCTATAACATCCTTAAAATCTTCAGGGAGGGGGAAAGTCATATGTTCACTTGATTTTACTTTCATGTTGGAAATATAAAGTTAAGAGAATTCATTTTATATTTTGGTTTCTACACAAAGTGGCCTATTCTTGTTTTGGTCTACAGTCCTTTGGTTTTCTGCAATTTCAACTATTTCATTTACAATTCAAACCCACTGTTCTTAAACTAATCTCTATACTTTATTAGTCTTTTCATGCACGCTGCATGTTTCTTAAACTGCAGCAAAAATGTTACCAAGTTTACAAAAAAGTCTTGAAATTTAAGACCCAAAGCTTTTAGCAAACTAATTCTAAAATTAATTTTGTTGGCTTTTAACACTACCACATATTTGCAGCTACACTTCTAGCGTTTGACAGATTAGCACAATTTATGGAAAGAATCACAAATTCCAATTTGTCTTTCATTTTGCCTAACGTCTGGTCAAGTCTTTATGTTCTTTCAACACTAAATTTGTGATGAAATACTGTACATGACAGTATTAAATCTAGAAATGACTGAGCAGGTTAACTTTTAAAGGACAGTGGATTTGTATGGGTTTGCAAGGTCCATGGTAGGCATCTAACTTGACTTCTTCATTTTACAAATGAGGAAACAAGGACTCCATAAAAACGCCTTCCCTAAAATGCCTCCACCAACTGTCATGAGCCTGAATAAAGAAAGCCAGTTTTATGATTGTTGGACTGATTGACTGCAGGGCTGGGGACAGAACCCAGGGCCTAGCATACTAGGGAAGAGCTCTACCACTCAGCTATATTCCCAGTTCTAAGGTCAAATTCAAAAGAAACTTTAGCTAGTTCTTGACTTCTTTTCAAGCTCCATTTTCCTGAAGGGCTGAGGTGAAGATTCAGGGAGATGATGTTGGAAAGCTGCAAAGTGGTCACAGTGCTTAGCAATTTAGAGTGTTCAATATATGTTCTTTCTCCTTTTCTTTCCTGCTGATGCCTCACGTGCACTTCTAAGATTCCTTGCCATGGTTCCACCTTCTTATTGTCAACGTTCGGAACATCAGTGGTGCAAGCAAGGCACAGAATGACTGTTTGGGGATAAAATTTAGAAATCTGATCATCTTCACAGTTTAACTACGGTCTGTGCCTGTTAAAAAGACATAAACTGCCACTTTTCCTACTTGAGTTATCTGAGAAAGCTGGCTGTTGCACAAGGAAATCACTTCATGCTTAATGACTCCCTCAAATCCCCATTCTAGGTTGGGATCTCAGATTATGGTACAAAATAATGAATATTTAACCCTTGAAATGCAACTTTGTGCTCTAATTCATAACCTGCAGGTTGCAAATTTCCTTACATGTTAATCGTTTCTTAGATTTTTCTTTTTATAGTTAAGGGAGGGAAACACTGATACCTTTATATGTACTAACTTTACATTAAAAGAGTTGTTAATATTATAAAACTGATATACCATCTGTGTTATAATTCTGTCTCATCAGGTTTGATGGCATGCCGCTCCTCCATTTCCTTCATTCCACCAGGCGTGTCATCAAAGGAGAATAAATTAAGTATTGTGCCAGAAAATGTGGTCTACTCTCTAAAAGGCATCTATCTGTAGCTTCAGAAATGCCTTTTGGAATGAGCAATGTGGAAACAGTGTCCCCATTGTTGTTTAGGAATGTCATGAATTGGATCCCCACCCCAGCCCTTTTATAGGGAAAAAGAATAAAAATCGTTCATCTGAGTTTAAAATTATCATATTTCATAGCATATGCTAACATGCTAATGAGGTGAGGTATTATCACGTCTTTGCTGAGGCCATTATGGATAATTGAGCTTTGTCCACCCGCCCAACTAGATTGTAAATTCTGTGATGGTGGAGAGAACTTCAACTTTGTAGTTTTATGAGACTCCTTTCAGAGTGTGTTGACACTTCTATTGTTGATCCAGCGCCTAGGTTGAGTATTTGTATTGAGGAGTATCAGAAATGCCAGCTCCTGTTCACTTTGTAAATTCTACTTCAACACTACTAAGTGTTTACTAGTGACCAGTAACCATTTGTAAAGTACTAGATAACATTAGCAATTGTTTAACTCTGTCTAAAAATATGTAACTGAGAGATCAAGCAATTCCCCTCGTAAATAAAGATAACTTAGGAAGTTTCTCTGTAAAGACCTAGATAGTTCACAGAGGAGTTCCTTTTGGTGATTTGGAGTAGGAAAGGGAAGATTAAGGCAAACCAGTTCAAACTGTTTGTTAGAGAGAGGTTTTTGCATCTGAAAGAAGGGCAAGGGTTGAGACTCAAAGAAGGCTGGGAATTTGTGCCTTTCTCTTCCCACCGACTGCTCTAACTCCCTCTCCCAAAAAACACGCCATAGGGACCTGGACTGAGAATCAGGAGCTCTCAGCTTGAGTCTGTGCTCTGTCACTAACTAGCTGAATGACATTTAAGCAAATCACTTACTAGATCACCTCTGAGGTCTCTTCCCACTCCATAAATCTTTGCTCTTTATCTCATCCCCCCCCTCCTTTTTGTTCCTCCTTGGCCCCTACCCCCACCTCTTCTTCCCAGTCTTCCTTTTAACTGGCAGTAATGGTAGAAATGAATTAGTTACCTCTGGAGAGACAGAGAGAGAGAGACAGAGAGAGAGAGAGAGAGAGAGAGAGAGAGAGAGAGAGAGAGAGAGAGAGAGGAAGATGATGTGTGGAGAATTAATGGAAACTTTAGATTGTTAATCTGCATCATGAGCTTTTTTCTTTATTTCTATGCATTTACTTTATTAACTTTAAATTAAAATTCCTCATAAATTTAAGGTGCTTAACTATTTAATCATCTACCAAATTGTTCCTCTTTCGTGGATATGAATTTTGGCACACAACATTTGGTGACAGAGAGTGCAGTCAATAGGAAATCAATGCAGAATCACTTCACATTGACCACCAGATAGAAAAATAATCCACCAGGCTTTATTTTACCTCATCTTCTATGCTCTTGGAAGAGTTTACTTTCATATAAGTCATATAATCTCTCAGAAAGATTCTAAGAAGTTCATTCACTATGATTGTGCCCAAAGGAGATTACAGATTCACCTAGTGACAGACACATAGAGATATGGGCCCATCAGTGATATTTAGTTCTCTCTCTCTTTTCATTCTGTAAGGGCCACTTCGAGTCACACTTCCCACAGGAAATCTTCCTTGTTAGGTCCAGCACATGGTAATTTCTACCTTCTCTGAATTACCATAACACTCTAGTTTCATTCTGTTTAAATTGTGTACTTGAGTGTTTAGAAAGAGACTAAGGAACTATGGCTTCTGTTTCAGAGCATGACCATTGCTAAAGCACATCTGTGTGCATATATTATCTTGTTTGGCACTCACCTGAAGCTTGTGAAATAGAAGTTTAGGTTTATCCCTATTTAATACTGGCAGAAAATAGAGACTAAAGAGGTTAAGTGAGCAACTCAGATCTCTGCCTACCTTGCTATATCTGCTCCTACTTAGCAATTCCAGATACCACAATCTACCCCTTTAATGATTTCACATTCAACACTCTGCACCTCATTCCCACTGGGCCCCTAAAAATGACTTTAGCTTCTATTTTGTACCTCGTCAGTTACAAAACAGGGGATACCAGTACCTGAAATCCTAAATCCTTAATGATTCTCTCATTTCATGGCTCATCAGTAAAATAGCTTGGGTAGATTTTTCACCTAAACTCAATACAGACTCAACAATTCAGATCCTTCCCCCTACAAAACACCCCAGACAAATATGAGATCAATAATCTGTATCACCAAGTGCTCACCATGTGCCAGGCACTGCTTCAAATACTTCAGCTATCTCACATCATGATCCTACTGGGTATATAATGATTAGTGTTGCCCTTTGAGACAGATAACTCCACTAATATTCCACTGCCAGTACATGAGGGGGCCCTTGCTTAAAGTAATGACCTGCCTCTCAGCTCTATTAGAAATCTTCATTCTCACCACAAGGATGCCGTAGTAGGTGCATTTGGGTTAGAAAATCAAAGTAAAGTTAAATGTTGGTGTCAGAATGGGACTTCCCTCAGAGCTTCTGAGACAAGCTAATGCCACAGATCTGTGATAGAGAGGGAGGGAAATGGAACTTTCTGGGGCAGAGGCACACAGTGGCATAATTTCCAATAAGAGACTATTGGAGAAAATAGTTGTAAGACAAGAGTTAGATCAGTGTGGTCCAATAGAAACATAGCACACATCGTGCACAAAATTTTAAACTTTCTTATAGCCAGTTTTAAAAGTTAAAAAGAAACAAGTAAAATTAATTTCAATAGCATGTTTTATTTAGCCCAATATATTCACAGTAGACTCATTTGGCCACATAATCAGTATAAACATATTTACTGAGATATTTCACCCTTCTGTGGGTACTGAGTCTTTGAATTCCAATTTAATACTTGCAGCATATTTCACTTCAGGTTAAACGTATTGCAAGTGCTAAATAGCACCTGTGGCTGGTGGTTATCTCTTTGGATAGCCACTTCTATCATACTGCCATGACACCACTACTTTCTCCCCCCCCCACCTTTTTTTTTTTTTTCAGTGCTGGTGATTGACTCTAGGGGCTCTCACCTTCTCAACCAGTGCTCTACCACTGAACTGCACCTCCTGTCCTCGTCTTTTTTATTAATCATCTACAGTGTGACTATTGGCTGTTACTATTGTTTGCCAATGTTTCCAGGGCATCGAACCATCTCTGTTAATAAAGAATTCACACCACATCCATCTCATACTAACAGCTAACATTTATTAAATGTATATTATGTGCCAGGTGCATTTCTGAGTACTTAGGCTTCACATATCTTAAATCATAAAATCCTCACAACAACCCTGTGAGCCAAATGTTCGAATCATCTCCCCGTTTCAGTTGAGGGAACTATGGGTACTTAACTACTCAAAGTGTCTTAGTCCATTTTCTTCTGTCACAACAAAATGCCCCAGGATGTGTGATTTATAAAGAGTAGAGTTCTATTTTTGCCCATGTTCCTGGAGGTTCAAGAGCATGGTGTTCGCATCGGCTCAACCTCATGTGAGAGCCTCATATGGCCTCAGCCCACGGCAGAAAATGGAAGAAACACACGTGTAAGAGAGACCGAAGGGAGGAGCCAAACTCTCTGCAACATGGTGGTAATGGTGGTAACTAGACCATCCCTAGGAGAACTGACTTAGTCTCAAGAGAACTAACCCAGTCCTATGAAGATGTTAACCCATTCATGATGGTGGAGCCCCTAACAAAGCCTCTTAAATGTCCCACAACATTGTAGCACCATTATATGGGACCAAGTTTCCAATAGATGAATTTTGGGGAGCAAGTCACATCAGAACCATAGCCCCAAGCCCATACAGTGATCAAGAAGAGGAACTATAATTCCAACTCCACACGCTCAATCACCCCTTCGCCCAACCCTTAACGCCTGCCATGCCCTACAACCTGGATCATTGAGAACTGGCTAGCATTCCATGTACATCAGCAACAGAAATACAACTTGTTTTCAGCTCCTCCCAGCCCCTCCAGACCTGTAAGAAATTTGGCCACAACTGCTTTCCTTTTCTGTGCTGGTTACACAAAGCAACTAATATATTAATATAGTGTGTGTGTGTATATATCTGTGTGGTACTGTACTTACACACGCACATGTGTGAACTACACAATATTCATAAAAGCCATAGAATTGTAAAGCTGGAAGGCTCTCAAAGACAGTTTTGTTTTTTTAAAAAGTACAGTTCAGCATATTCAAGACACTTGCACAAGGTTACACACCTGAACTAGAACCTGGATAATCCAACTTCTGGTAATGTAATAGCTACTCAATACTTTTTTCTTACTTTCTTTTTTCTTTCTGAGACAGGGTCTCACTACATAGTTCAGGCTGGCCCTGAAGTCACTATGTAGCCCAGACTGGCCTCAGATTTGCAGCAATCCTCCTGTCTCTGCCTCCTGAGTACTGGGATTGCAGGCATGCACCACCATACCCTGCTACTCAATACTTATTACACATAGTCCTTCTTACTTGAAATGCAAGAGCTGCAGCTGTGTAGCTAATATTTTGTTACTAATACATGCTTTATAAAATGTTTATCTTCCCTACCAAAATACTACTTTTATTGTGCCAGCATTATTTACAAAAAAATATATAGTTTTTATGAATTTAAATTCGGTCACCTCAGAGTTAAAGTGAATTTCCCCTGCCTTACCTTGTCCTTACCTTATAGATAAGAATTTATGCTGTTTTTTAAATGATCTGCCATGCCAATGACATATGAAGTTCTTTAAGGATTAAGATGCTATCATGCAATTAAAATTTCCTGCTGCCTTAATTTTCAGCCCTTAATAAATGTGTAATTTAAAAAATTGAAACCGTTCAATTATTACTATATTGAGGCAGTGCTTCGTCTTTCATTGTATAGATTTAGCTTTAAAAATAATACTAAAATGTACTACTGCACTGCATTGTTACCAGCTTGACCTTTAGGATTAGTGCTGGTCGCCATTTCAGCCAAAGGGACAGCAGTAACATCTCACAAAGATTCTTTCTTTCAGCAGCAAACTAGCCTTCACTCTTCCCTTGGATCTTTCTATTTCAAAGTGAAGCGCTTGACTGTAGTTTTAATGGTGAAATGTTTCCCACTTAAGCACAAAACACACTTGATTTCTTATTTAAAAAAAACCCCACGGGCTCTTATATATTATGTTTCAAAGTGGAGATGACTGTGAAACTTGAGCCCTGACACACAGCCTCAATTGGACTTTCTAAAAGTGCTCAGAAAAGTGTTCTTCTAAGCATGACGAGAGCCCACTGTTTAATGATTTTTTTGCCAGTCTACACAATTTTTTTCTAAATCATTAAAAACTCAAAATACTTTACATTAAATGAATCCCAAGGAGAAAGAAAGTGGTCTCACCTTTTGGTAGATAAAGATTGAAAACCCTACAAAGCAAGTTCCAGTGCAGAAAAGTGACTCAGTAGTGACACTGTAATGCTCAGGAGCTGTTCACAAAACTTCAAAATGAAAAGCTACACATTCTTCGATGATGCATAAAATCGTGAGGAAAACGCTTTATGAATCATGGGCAATTTGTTTTGCTGTTACTTTCAACATTTTCATTGCCCACTTCAGTGAACAATGTGAGAAGTAACAAAAACAAAAGAACTAACTTTTAGGTGAGTGAATGAGGCTCCTGTATTAGTTTATTGCTTTTGGATTTTTTTTTTTTGTAACCCACTGTAAAAGCCTTGGGGCCTGACTCCTGAATACTTGAATACTGTCAGTAATAACTAATACAGCCTGCTATAGAAAATACTGTTTTCAAAACCACAGGTTAGTTCCTGGAAGTCAGCCTGTCAGAGAAAGGATGTGGTATGTAGCAGCAAGCTTAAATAGCTTGTGTAACAAAGGGAAGAGAGATTTGTTGACTTCTGCCTCCTAGAGGGTTGAAATTGGAAATAATAATACTTAAATAGTTCGTTCAGAAAACATCCAAGATGAAGAATTCATCACATTTTGAAAAGTTTAACTAATCACTGTTAGGGAATCAGGGAACAAAGGAACTAATGTGCTGGAATACTGATAATGATAAAAATAAGTGTTAACTTCAGATTCAACAAACCGGCCTGGTTTGTTTTTGTTGTTATAGGAAGTACATTGACATCACTTTCTAAAGCAGCCCCCAAGTCCCATTTCTTTCTGGTATAAAATGAAAGAGTCCTTGTAATTCACCTGGTTTTAAAATTGTGTGCAGTTGTAGAGCTCCGTAGCCAAATAAATTTTACAAAATAAACTTATCGCAGGAGCAGGAAAAGCAGCTCTTTTGAAAATACCTTGTGATCAGGCTCTAGGTCACGACCTGGGTCTTGAGAAACTTGAGTTAGTAGATGTTAGTTTTTCTTAGCTCTTTGTTTACCCTGGACTTAGACATTTTGTATTATTAAAAACCTGTGGCTTATAGGACATTCTATTTATCTTTCCAGGCTTTTTTGATGGAAATGCCTGGATTTTCTTGGAAACAGGGATTTTATTGTGGATTCCTGGTGCCCCTTGGAGAGGCTTATTTTTCTGGACAATAGTTTTCCTTAGTGTCACTACTCTTTTCATCTCCAAATGGTCACAAGCTCCCAAGGTCGAGAAAAATGCATCCTTTTGTACTAATGAATCTGAAATGCCATTTTTAAAAGTGTGCAAAAAAAACTCTTGACTAATAACTTAAGGTATATTTCCACTCCATGAAATATCCAGAGAGGTTAGCCTTGAAGACATTTATAAAATAAAGAAAATTGAACTAGGTTAAACTAAAAAAAATATTTAGCAACAGTGTTCCTACTTTGACTATGGTTGCTTAAGAGTTTTTTGTCTTTATCTGTACCTTAAAGTATGTGTACAACATAGGGCTACTTGCTTTTGTTAAAAGAATAGGGCTCAGTAAACATTGCACAACAAAATAAATTAAGAACATCTTTGACTCTTTAGTAGAATTATTGGAGTGTGTAAAGTTATGTTGCTCCAGTCTGCGCCTTGGTCTTGAATAGACATGAAATGTTTTGTGAGTTCATGTTGTATTGGTGTACATTATTTTAGTCAATAACACTGTTATTTGGGTAAAAAGGAATAATCATTTGTACTTAAATGCTACATCACTGGCCACTAACCTCATGTGGCTATTTATATTTAAAATGAAATGACTGGTAGAAGAGATACCAGTCGTCTTAGAAAGCTGGGATTCTTCAGATGGCAATCTACAACTATAATGAAAATCAAATAACACAAAAAGTTCAGTTCCTCAGTCTTAGTAGCCACATTTCAAGAGCTCAATAGCCACATGTAACTAGTGGCCTACGTATTGCACAGTGAAGATAAAGAACAATTCCATCACAGCAGAAAGCTCTATTGGACAGCAATGACCAGTTCTTTGAAATGATTTTTTTTTTTTTTTTTTTTTTGTGGCACTGGGGATTGAACTCACAACCTCGTGCCTGTCAGACAGGCGCTTAAGTCACTGAACCAAACTCCCAGCCCTGGTTTTTTTGAGGCAGGGTGGCACTGTGTAGCTCAGGCCAGCTTTGCACTCGCGTTGTAGCCCAAGCCGGCCTCGAACTCACAATGCTCCACCTACCTCAGCCTCCCTAGTGCTGGGATTAAAGGTGTGCGCCACCATGCCCGACTTTTGAAATGAATATTATTACTGGGCAATGTAAAATGCTGATTATAGTTGTAGATTGCCATCTGAAGAATCCCAGCTTTCTAAGACGACTGGTATCTCTTCTACCCCATCACAGTGTGGAGAAATTCACAGAGGCCATGAAGTCTATGTCATTATTAAGAATCCTGGGGCTAGTGGTGTAGCTCCATGGTATAGTTCTTGCCTAGCATGCATGAATCCCTGCATTAGATCCCCCAGCACTGCAAAATAGAAAAAAAAATCTGAAATTTTTCCTCAGGAGTTGTTTGTTACTTTAAATTATAACTTTAAAACCCCATGTGCTTCAATGCCTTTCAGCTTTGATTAAGCAAGGAAGAAATGTGGTTTCATCTATTTTTTTCTTAATCAGGCTGTGTAGAACATTATAGAAACTGTGTATGGATGGTGTTCATTAAAGGCACATAAAATTATCATTGAACATCATTAAGAAAAGATATCATGGTGACATGTATTGGCTTCTATTCATACTATCCATGCAATAATTTTAAATATCATTAAAAATCTTAATATTTTAGATGCTTTCTTTCTTTCTCTCTTTCCTTCTTGTGCTGTGGATTGAACCCAGGTACTTTGCACTGAGCTATATCCCCAGACCTTTATTATTTTACATTTTTAGACAGGATCTCACTAAATTGCCAGGCTGGGCTTGAAACTATTATCCCCTTACCTTGGCTTCCCATGTGTTGGCATTACCCGCTTGTGCCACCATGCCCAGTTAAGTCTTTTATTTTTATAGTAACAATCATTTTTTCTTAATTATTCAAAACATTGTGTCTCATAAACAACTATGCTAAATACTGTGGCTCTCTATGCTTCTCAGGCTTGTGGTACTTCTAGTCCTCACAGATCTTTTATCTACTCCACAGCCAAAGTAGCTTTCTGGGGATTCTTTGACCTGTACTTTCTTTATCTCCAACCTTGGCTTATGCCCTTCCTGTTATCTGGAACGTTATCCCCATCTGATAAACCTTTCTAAAACTTAGCCATTCTTCAAGGCCCTTTGGAAATGCTACCTCCTCCTGCTCCCTCTAGCTAAAATGACCTTCCCTTCCTCTAAATGTTAACAGTGTTACGAGTGCCTCATCTCCCTTACTGAATTAGAAGCTCTTAGTCTGTCCTTGGTTCCCTACACTTGCTTGGCTCTGAGCTAATGTTCTAAACACGGGTGTTGAGATGAGAAGATTCTAGCAATTTTCTAACAATACGCATAAGGTTTGTTTGAACTGCATTTGCACTGACAAGCCAAAGCAAGTAGCATTGCACACATGCCTTATATTAAATTTTAGTGAATATTTACCCTTGTCAATCTATTTTGACTTATATAGATAATTTGGAATGTTACTACTGTTGCAGAGAACTTTAACCGACGATATCATACTCATGTGAGCTAATATGAAAAGAAATTGGGTAGCAGAAATATGAAATCTTGCTCCAGTCAATATAAATTGTATTACCACTTGACAGGTTAGCATTTTTCCCATATCAGATTAACAAAGACTAAAAAGAGTTTGATAAAACAATGTCAGTATGAGAAAACATAGATCTTATTTATTTCAGGTGGGAATGTAAGTTGGTACAATTTCAGTGGAGGTTAATTTGGTAATACCTACCAAAAGGCAGGATGGAAGAAGCAAGTTTGTTCACTGAGAGGAATTGATTTTGCAGTCACAATCCCACCTATATATAAGAATGTCTAGCCGGGCGTGGTGGCGCACGCCTTTAATCCCAGCACTCGGGAGGCTGAGGTAGGCGGAGCGTTGTGAGTTCAAGGCCGGCTTGGGCTACAACGCGAGCGCAAGGCCGGCCTGAGCGACATAGTGCGACCCTGCCTCAAAAAACCAGGGCCGGGAGTTTGGCTCAGTGGCTTACGCGCCTGCCCTGGCAGGCACAGGGCTGTGAGTTCAATCCCCGGTGCCGCAAAAAAAAAAAAAAAAAAAAAAAAAAAAAAAAAGAATGTCTATCATCTCCTGAAGGGAGTACATAATATCACCCAGGCAGTATTTTTGCAAAGCATTAAACCTGAATCAGATAAACTCTCTTGATAAACCACTAGTTTGCATGGCACACAGGGAAGAACATGTCAAACACCATACAATTCAGTTGAGCAAGACTCGGAATGTGGAAAACTAGGAAAAACGATATAACTGCTTGTCAGCGAAATTGCAAGAAAAAAAAAAGGAGAGGAGGAATTTACAAATTAAAAGAGACCCAAGAGGCAAGTAAAGTTAACTGCAGTGTGTGGACCTTGTTTGGAATCTGATTTCCACAAATCAGATCTGAACAGTGGTCCACAAGGCAAGTAAGAATACTGATGGGGTGTTACTGATATACAGAAATTATTGTTAACTTTTTAGGTATGGTAATTTTGCATGTGATTTTAAAAAATTCCTAACTTTTTCAGATACATAATAAAATATTTATGGGAGAAATTTCCCTCAAAATAACCTGGGAGAGAGAGTGACACAACTTTACCCACGTAATTGATTGTTATTAAATTTGGAAGATTGTTATCTCCACTTCAATGTATCTTTTACTTTTTCCACTATAAAGAGGGGAGCGAAAATGCTGGAAATATTTCTTGTATTAGGAAAGAAACCTAGAAAAATCCCCTACATATCTATAATGAGATTTGGCTAAATAGGTTCACATATAGCCACATCATAGAATACTATGATATTATTTTAAAAAGATACATAGTTATCTACCTCCTGACATATAGCAGTCTCCAAGATATAGAAAGTAAAAAATGTTGTAGAACAATATGAATAATACACTCTCATTTATGTAAAAGAGGTAAATATACACACATATACATGTATTTCTGTAAGTTATTTCTAAAAGTATTTTTAAGAAATTGCTAAGAGTGGGCACCCTTGGAGAAGGGGGTGGGTCTTGCAGGAGACTGATGTGAGAGAGAGAGGCATTAACTACTTTTATAATTTAAAAAAACACTTTCAATTGATTAGCGCTTCAAAATATAATAGCTCAGACCAGTAATTAAGAACTGCAATTCTTGAACTGACTCATGCTCCTTGTTGAATAGATGTTAGAATTTTTTTTGCTGCCTGGTAAAAATTTAGGGTTTAGAACACATTTTGAAATTATCCACAAATCAGTAAGCATTAAGGCACTCTTTTTGTGTCAAAGGAAATACATGCGTTTCTCACTCACAAAGGAGAGAAACATTCCCATTTGGAGATTCCCCAGAGGGACTCATGTTTATAACTAAACACATGTTTTCAAGGGCTACTAAGCTTCAGAGGAAATTTGACCCTCTAGCAGCAGTGGCAGAGATAATCCAAAACAGCAGATAATCCAAACCTCATAATATTTTGTTTTTAGTTTGCACAATATTATTTTAGAAGGAGTTCATTTATGTTCTTAATTATATTTTGCAGAGGATAATAGACATATTAAAGTAAATTTGTCATCTCTGCATACCCACCCATAGAAGGTGGTGGAAGACATGGGCCAGAAATGTGTTTTGTGGTAGAGGAGATACTGATAACCTATAACTAGGTCAGGAGGTGGGGACTGTAGATTTTTATTTCACTTCCCTCCACCATTTAGACATTCTGCTTTGCCTTCTTATGACCTCCCCTCCAAAATCATTCTGACAGCATTCCACCTAACTTTCCTTCCAAACCAAAGTTTGAAATAACAATACTGATGTGTAAGAAGAGAAGAAATCATTAGCATCCTTTCTGTTTATAAAGTAAAAAGATTAGGTTATTTTTCAATTAATATGTTCTGCATGGACAACTCCATTCTTCCTGCCTAGTGAATGGTGAGTATCCTGTACACCAGTTCTTTCAGGTATACAGTTTAACAAGTAGGGCAGAAGTCTGATGTAGGCGGCGTGGAAAGCTGCACATCACTGGTAATAGGGCATTGCTTTTTAACAATGTGTTGCTCTTGCTGTTTGGGTGTGTTGTTGTTGCTGGAGATGGAACAAAAGCTTGAAAAGGTGAAAGAATGAAACCCCTTTCTCTGACCACTGTCTGCCTGACATTGTGCTGGGCACTTGCAAACCTGTTACCTAGTTTCTTTTTCATAAAAGCTCAATGAAAACGGTGGGTGCTGGGGGTGGGGGGTGAGCTGCATGGGACAGAGACTGAAATGGTGATAACCCTCAGATTTCTAGCTTGGTCCACTAGGTAGATGTGATGCCTTTAACAGAGATGTGGAACACAGCAGGAGCTGCAGATTTGGGCAAAAGTTAGGAAGAGTTAGTGAGCTCTGTTTTCCACAGGATAATTGGTGGGTCAGTAGGTCCTGACAGGTCACGTGGTGCATGGTGGGTCATAACCTTTTAGCCTGTGAAAGAAACAAGCCATCCTTTCTATCCCTCTGAAAATCTTAATTCCCACCATATGTTTTACTGCTCATGGCACATTACAGATCATTGGCCTATTTTTTTAAATGACAGAAAACCGTATTTCTATTGTTCTTGCCTTTACACACTTGGCACTTACATGAGCAATAGAAAAGTTTCATTTCTTCAAACTGCTAGTCACATAAAAGTGTACCGCATTTACCATAACAGCTGTGTTCCCCTAAAGTGGCATATATAGCCATTTATTTTCAGCTCACTTTACAAAATGCTTCTTTAAAGAAATACAAATAACCAATAACTAGTAAGTCACCTTAAAATATTCAACCTCACTCACAGTTAAATAATACACCTTAAAATAGCACCATTCACTTTTGCATGTTGGCAAGATGTGGGGAAGTGGATGAATCCTCTCCAAATCCCTGAAACCTTTTCCAGGCCAAGGTCCATGCACTTGACTACTTTTTACCACTCAGCTATTCTTACCTTCATGACTTTTTCAAAGTCATTTCTCAGATGACTTTCTACAAATATTACCTACAGGAACAGGAAACACTAAGAATCTTCATTGCAATGTTGAAATAGCAAACGACTGGAACCAGGTTAAATATCCACGGATGAGAAACTACTTAAATAACTGAAGGTACATCAGTCAAAGGAATAACATGCAGCTATAAAAAAGAATAAGGAAGATCTATATGTATTGGACTCTGTTTAGTGTGGTCCCACTGGTGTCTAAACAAAACTAAGCAAAAATTTTTGTCTTTACTCGTATATTGTAGAAATGCGAGAATGAGGTTAAAGGAAACTATTAATGATGGTAACTTCTAGGAGCAAGTTATGGTGGAAGATTTCTTTCTTCTTTTATTTTTTGCTGTACCCAATAGTTTGACTTTAAAAAAAACCCAATCGGTCTCTAAAACAAAGAAAAGGAGAGGCTGAAAAGGAACCTTGACATTAAAAATGTTGATTTTTCTAAACTTTAAAAATCTAAAGCCGGGCATGGTGGCGAACGCCTTCAATCCCAGCACTTGGGAGGCTGAGGTATGTGGAGCGTTGTGAGTTCGCAGCCGGTTTGGGCTACAGCATGAGCAAGGCCAGCCTGAACTACATAGTGCGACCCTGTCTTGAAAAAACTAGGGCCAGGAGTTTGGCTCAGTGGCTTAAGTGCCTTCTTGGCAGGCTTGGGGTTATGAGTTTGATCCCTGGTACCGGAAAAAAAAATCTGTGCTTCTCTTTGGGTACATCTAAAAATGTCACGCTCTCTTCTAGGTTATCAGAAATTCTGAAATAAATTAAACACTGTTTCTACAAATGAATTATGACAAGGCAGCAAAAAGATATTTTGTTTTCAAAACACAATGTGCCCCTTAGAGTCTCTAAGACTATCCTCTCCTATAATCGCCCTTAAGAGAATCCAGTTCTTTCTAGAGTGTTCACTATCCATGTTCCACTTTTTACAATGCCTTTTTACAAAGAGTTTTATTCAGGTACAATTGACATAAGATGAACTGTGGAACTGGGGATATAGTTCAGTTCAGTGATACAACGCTTGGTTAGCATGTGTGAGTTCCTGGGTTTTGTCCCCAGCGGGGTTTCTAAAAAGTGCATATTAAAAGCCAATCTATCCCTATTCCCTCTCTTCCCTCCCCTCTCCCTTGTTCCTCTTCCCATTTGACCATTTTCTTCCTACTTTCCAATATCTATCCTGCATTATGCTGCTCATGTGATATTTAAACATGTGTGTCCAATTTATTCTACTTAACATAATGGTAAGGGAAGGGAGAAGAGTAGGAAAACATTAAAATATATTATGTACGGGTACAAATTCCCTATGATGAATGTGATCACTATATATGGCAAAAGCATACCAATAAAATTAATTTTTAGAAAAGCAAATCAACTCAAAATGAGTTTGTCAAAGGGATACCTAGCCTCCTGTGGTCATTCCAACACTATAGTCAGAATAATAATCAGCTAGTTGTCCATGGATGCATGAATAAAGAAAATGTAACCTACACACAATGGAATAAAAACAAAGGAGATTCTGTTATCTGTGATAACAAGATGAACCTGGAGGACATTATTTTATAGAAAGTCAAATACTACATACCACACAGTTTTTTTTTTTTATATATGGAACTGCTTTTTTTTTTTCAGTACAGGAAACTTTGGAACCACTCTAGAACCAAGCTACAGCCCTAAACCATTTCTTATTTTGCTACAGGGCCTCACTAAGTTGCCTGGGCTAGCCATGAGTTTGCCATCATCCTGCTTCAGCCTCTTAGGTAACTGTGATTATAGGCACACACCACCAGGCTGGGCTATATAGAGAATCTTAAAAAGTCAGACCAGAGTTAAACCATTCCCAAGTTAAGGGGGTATAGAAAAAGAGGAGATATTGTTTAAATGTTTAAAAATTCCAGTTAGTCGGAATGAATAAATCCAAGTTATCTATTGTACAATGTGACCCCTATAGTTAATTACAATGCATTTTATCCTTGAAACTTGCTAAGAAAGTAGATTTTGTGTTCTTGCCACAAAAGTGCAAAGAATGTGAAACAATGCATATGCTAATTACATTGATTTAGCAATATATATATATATATTTCCAAACATCAGGTGATACATCATAAATCTATGCAATTTTAATTTGTCAATGTAAAAAGTGTATCATTTCCTAATTATTGCCATATATATAGTCTTATAGAACTATCACCACAATCAGGATGGTGAACATATCCATCGCCCCAAATTCCCCTTTTCTTTGTAGAATTTGCTTCCTACCCACCTTAACCCCCCAAACAACTGGCTTGATTTGTTTCACTATAGGTTAGTTTGTATTTTATAGAATTTTTACGTAGTAAGAATCATACAATATGCAGGCATTTTGTCTGGTTTCTTGCACTTAGGATAATTATTCTGGGATTCATTCATGTAGTTGTGTACAACAGAAGTTCATTTCTTTTTATTCCTGAATAGTATTACATTGTATGAATGTTCTGGAATTTGTTTATCCATCCACATGTGAATGGACATTTGCGTTTCTTCGGTTTTTAACTATTACAAGAAAAATTATCATGAATATTCACATAGAAGACTTTGAATGGACATATGTTTTCACACTGCTTAGATAAATACCTAGGAAGATAATGGCTGAGCCATATAGTAATAGGTGTATATCAAAATTTTGAAGAAACTGCCAATTTCTTTCCAAAGAAGTTTTACCATTTTGTATTCCCACTGGAGTTTGATTTCTTACACATCCCAGCCAGAATTTGGTGTAATCAGTTGTGAAGGTTAAACTTGTCAGCCTGATTGTTTTGGGAGCCATCTTGAGGACTAGTAATAAACACAGGATACGCTTCTGTGGGTCAGGAAGGTGTAGACTTGGTCCCTGGCCTCTTCCTCTCTAGTGTTGTACTGCTCTATGTCCCTCCTACCACAGTGCAGCAGTATTCCTCCATCCAGCCCTTCTTCCATGATGTTCCTGCCTTGGAGCCATGTTGCCAGTGTACTGAACCTCCTGAAGCTGTGAGCACAATAAATCTCTCCTTCAAGTTGTAGGTGTTGGATATTGAGTCCCAGGGATGAAACACTGACTAGTACATCAGTTGTTTAGTTTTGGTCACTCTATTAAAGTGTACATTAGCATCTCCATAGGTTTTTTTTTCTATGTTGGGGGTTGAAGTTAGGGCTTCATGCATGCTTGGCATTTGTTTGACCCATATTATGGTTTTAATTTCTATTGTATTAATGACTAATGACACTGGCATGTTTTCCAGGTACTTCTTTACAATTCATGTATTTTCTTTGGTACAATGTCCAAATATTTTGCCTTTTTTTCCCTTGTTTGTTTATATGGAGCTGTAGGAGTACTTTTTTTTCTGTACTTTTTGAGACAGTGTCTTGCTATGCCTTTCAGGCCGGACTTGAGCTCACATTGTAACACAGGTTGGTCTCAAACTCACGGTGATCCTCCCGCCTCAGCCTCCTAAGTGCTGGGACTACAGGCATGCACTACCAGGTTTTAGTGATATTCAATTTATAAGTTTGTTCCTTCATAGATGTGCTTTTGGTCTAAGAAATCCTTGCCTAACTTGAGTTCAAAAAAAGATTTTTCTCCAGAGTTTCTCTGAGAATTTTTATAACTTTAGAACTACAGTTTTAGACCGGGTATGAGACACATTTGGAGTTACTTTTTATATATGTTGTGATGTATGGATAAAAATTCTTTTTACATATGGATATTAAAGTGCTCCAGTACAATTTACTAAGGAAATTATTCTTTCTCTCTGAAATGCATTTGTAATTTTAAAGATCAGTTGTCCTTTATACGTATATTTCTGAAGTTATACTTGGTTACTTTGATTTATTGATCTTTGCATCAATGTCACATCCTTTTCATTACTGTAGCTTTATAATAAGTCTTGAAGGTGCCAGGCCCTTCCTGTGAGTCAGTGTTATGCACGGGCTGTGGGGAGAAGAAGCAGGTGCCAGTCCCTTTCTGTGAGTTGGTGCCATTCAGGGGCCTCCAGGAAGGGAACAAGTAGCCAACCCCTTCCTGTGAGTTGGTGCCAGCTGTGGGCCATGGGGAGGAGAACCAGATGCCAACCTCTTCTGGTGCACAGGCTGGGAGACAAGAAGAGCCAAGGTCCACCCCCCCCATAAGTGATTGGCTGATCTGGAGAAACACAGGTTGAGATAATA
Organism: Dasyprocta punctata; assembly: GCA_004363535.1. Lineage (NCBI taxonomy): Eukaryota > Metazoa > Chordata > Mammalia > Rodentia > Dasyproctidae > Dasyprocta > Dasyprocta punctata. The sequence goes on along the minus strand of RJWM01010492.1, from coordinate 18,006 downwards.
GCTATTGAAGTAAAATACAACTTAATGCTTGTAATGTTTAGAATTTCATTGACTTTGCAGGCCTAAAGCAGGTAGTCTGAACATCTATTTAGAGGATAACAGCACGCAATATAGCATACAAGGGGGAATCTCCTTCTGAAGGTTGCAGTCATTGTTAATTCCCTATTATCTTGTTTTAAAGCCCTGTATTGTTTTCATTGTTTTGTTTGGTTTGGTTTTATTCTGTTTTGTCTTATTTGACTTTATTATATCTGATGGCATGGGCAGCTATTTCAAAGATGACAAGACACATTATGGTAGCCATTTTGGATTTACTATTATCTTGTTTTGAAGTCCTTTATTGTGTTCACTGTTTTGTTTTTATTGGTTTTATTCTGTTTTGTTTTGTTTGATTTTACTATGCCTGATGGTATGGGCAGCTTTTTTTTTATTTTAAAGGTACTAAAATCCAACAAAACATAACAGAACAAAGTCAATCAAAACAAAGCAGTAGAACCGGTACAGAACTTCAAAGGAAGATACTAGGAAAACAATAACTACTATAGTATATCTTGTTACTTTCAGAATAGTTGACCATTCCATCAGGTAGAGTAAGATCAAACCAAAAACAAAACACAATACAACCAATAAAAACAGAGCATGAAATAAAGCAAAAAAAATTAATCAGAATAAAGCAAAACAATGAGAACAATATTGGGCCTCAAAGACAAGACAGAGGAGAATCCCCCATATTTTCTACATTGCATACTATCATCTTGCCAAGAGATACTCAGACGCTGGCTCCAGACCTACAAAATCAACTGAACAATACAAGCATTTAGTTGCTTTATGTACCATAGTTGCTATCAACTTAGTCAGTCCTCTGAACCAGCAGGTTGCTTACGGCGGGGGGAGAGTCTTTGATACTTAGCCTGCTTGCTGGTAGGCCTACAAGAGGCACATCTCTTTCTCCTCCTAGAGTCTGCACTGGTCACGCACACTCACCAGGAAGGTAGACTAAGCTGTCTTCTGGTTGGAGCTTCCCTGACCAACGTGGCGGGATCTAGACAGGCACATCTCTTTCTCCTCCTGGAGTCTGTGCTGGTCACACACACTCACCAGGAAGGCAGGGTAAGTTTTCTTCTGGGCAGCTATTTTGAAGACAAGAGGCATTATGATAGCGATTGTTGATTACCTATTATTTTGTTTTGAAATCCTGTATCACTTACACTGTTTTGTTTTGATTGGCTTTGTTCTATTTATTTTGCTTGGTTTTATTCTCCTTAAAATAAAAAAATTAAAAAATAAGTCTTGAAATCAATTCATGTAAGCTCTCTCTTCATTTTTCAAATATGGGTTTACTGTTCTAGGTCTGTACTGCCACATGAATTTCAGAATTAGCTTATGAATTTCTGCCAAATATATTCTGCTTGGATTTGGAGAAGTAATGTGTTAAGCATATAGATCAATTTGAAGAGAACTGATACTTAAACATCACTGAGTTTTTCAATTCATGAATATAGCTCTTCTTTCTTTCTTTCCATACTTCTTTCTTTCTTTCTTTTATTAAATTTTGTTTATTTTGAAGAGAATAAAACCAAATGAAATAAAACAGAATAGAATCAATCAAAGCAAAACAATGAACATGGTACATGATTTCAAAAAAAGATAAAAGGAAATCAATAATAGTTACGATAATGCCCCTTGTTTTCTTCAAAATAAGTGCTCACACCATCAGGCATAATAAAATAATACAAAACAATACAGAATAGCCTTTAATTCCAGCACTCAGGAGACTGAGGTAGGAGGAGCATTGTGAGGCCAGCTTGGGCTACAACCTGAGTGCAAGACCGGCCTGAGCTACACAGTGCAACCCTGCCTCAAAAAACCAGGGCTGGGAGTTTGGCTCAGTGACTTAAGCACCTGTCTGAAAGGTGTGAGGTTGTGAGTTCGATCCCCGGTGCTGCAAAAAAACAAACAAACAAAAAAAACCAATACAGAATAAAATCAATAAAAGCAAGACAATGGAAGCAATACAGGACTTCAAAACAAGATAACGGGAAATCAATAATGGCTATCATAATATATTTTGTCTTTGAAATAGCTGTCCATGCCATCAAATATAATAAAGTTAGACAAACTGAAACAGAATAGAATCAAACTAAATAGAAAATGAAAACAACACGGGATTCAAATCACAATAATAGATTAACAATGGCCACTGCCTTCCCTTTTTAGACACTTCCTCCCCTTTCGTTTTCACAGTATGTATTGTGCATTTTGGATCTCACCAACTCCTTTAGTTTTTTACACTAGAGAGAAAACACGATACTCACTCATGTGACTCTGAACCTTTTCATCCATGAGCATGATCTCAAGTTGTAACCATATACCTACAAGAACCTCAAGGTTTTCTTTCTTTATAGCTGAATAGCTTTCCATTGTATAAAAATGCCAGGTCTTGTCCTCTCTGCATCTAATGGGTTGCTACCTCCACTTCCTTCTGGTTCCCTGTCACATAGAACTTTGTTCTCCTTTGATTTTCAGTTTATGAACACTCCTTTGAGTTAAATATGTTCCTTGTATGAAGCATATCGATGGATCTTGTCTCATGATCCACTCTGCCTGTGTTTCTTTTTATTGGTGAATTGAGGCAATATACATTGATGGTTATGTTCAACATGCACTGCTTCATCTCTATTTTCCTGCCTTTGGCTGCATCCTTTTCCTCTCCATTCAATTGTCTGCCCCGTTTGGTGATCCCCCTCTGTCGCTGTTCTTGGAATTGTGGTCTTTTTTTTTTTAATCTCTCTCTAGAATGTCCTTCAGTATTCTTTGTAGGGTCAATTTGGTGGTCATAAATTCCTTCAGTTGTTCTTTGTCACGAAAGTATCTTGTTTCTCCATTAATTTTGAAAGAAAGTCTTGCAGGGTACATCAATCTGGGTTGGAAGATGTTTTCTTTCAGGACTTGAAACACTTCACTCCAAGCTCTTCTTGACCTGATGGTTTGTGTTGAGATGTCTGTTGTGATTCTGATGGGTTTTCCTTTATAGGTGATCTGTTTCTTTTCTCAAATAGCTTTTAATATTCTATTCTTATGTTGAATTTCTGGGATCTTGATTATTATATGTCTGGGTATAGATTTATTTTGGTTATGGTTAGCTGGAGTTCTATATGCCTCACTTATCTGAATGTTATATCCTTTTCCCATGCTTGGGAAGCTTTCTGATATTATGTCTGTAAATAGACTTTTAATGTCATTTGTGTTGACCCCTGCTTTTTCACTCACACCTATTATTCTTGAGTTATGATTCTTTGGGTTGTCTTGCAACTGTTGAATTGTTACTTACAGGTTCCTTGTTATTTTTAAGAGATCTTTTTTTTTTTGTGAGCACAAGCTGCAAACCTGTCTTCAAGGTTTGAAAATCTGTCTTCAGTTTCTTACAAGTGGTTTTGCCAGCTTTTTTTTTTTTTTTTTTTTTTGGCACTGGGGATTGAACTCACAACCTTGTGCCTGCCAGACAGGCGCTTATGCCACTGAGCCAAACTCCCGGCCCTAGTTTTTTGAGGCAGGGTCACACTATGTAGCCCAAGCCGGCCTCGAACTCACAATGCTCCGCCTACCTCAGGCTCCCAAGTGCTGGGATTAAAGGCGTGCGCCACCGCGCCCGGCTGGTTTTGCCAGCTTTCAATGGAGTTTTTAATTTCCTGGATATCTCTTTGAATCTGTTTATGTATTCTAAATCATTTTTGTATTGTTCATTCAAGGTTTCCCTCATTTTCCTATACTCCTCCATTTTTTATCTTTGTTTTCTTTAGAGGGGATTAACAATTCCTTTATTATGTTTTTCATTTCTTCTTTTACCTAAGATGATATTTCTGTTCTAATTTCTTTTATAGCCTCATGAAGTTGTTTCTTTACTTCAGACCCCAGTACTTTAGAGTTTTCAGGTGTGCAACTCCCAATCTCTTCTGCATTTACATCACTTAGACTTGTTCTGCTTGGGTTGGAGGCCAGAGACTACCTTTTGCTTCTGCATCTTGACATATTCCTGGGTTCTTCCGGACAAGTGTATAGTGGGGTCCCAGGCACTTCCTGCATTGGCTACAATTTCTCTGAAGAAAGACTGTTTGGTTCTTCTAGCCAGTGCTGGCTAAAGGTGCGCTGGTGCAGGGCTATCTGCTCCTTTTACCAGCTTGTGATGACTCCCTGATGGCTGGTGGAGTGCATGCAGGGGTGGTGGGGCTGGCCGCTGCCTCCTCGCTGGTTACCGGAGAGGATCTTCCACGATGGCTGCCCCAGTGCACAAGGGGGCAGGGCCTGCTGCTGCCTCCCAACCAAACTGGTCACAGGCAGGGAGCCTCCACGATGGCCGCTGGAGTGTGCTCGGGGGTGGAGCTGGCCACCACCTGCAGACCTGGGCTGGTCGCCATCGGGGAACCTCCACTGTGACCCCTGGAGTGTGCCTGGGAGCGGGGCTGGCCACCGCCTGCAGACCAAGCTGGGTACCTGCGGGGAACCTCCGTGATGGCCGCTGGAATGCATGCAGGGTTGGGAATCAGTCCTCACGATTTCTACTAGTCTACACCCAGCTATGAGCTGCTCGTGGAAGCCCACAGCAGTTCTGGTTCTGGGCTTACCTGACCTGACTCCAAAATGACTCCTGGCCAGTTGCTGTCTCCCATGGGAGGACTGAGTCCTCTGCACTCACTGCCAGCCAGTGCAGTCCTCTGTGTCTGCTGCTCCCTTCCACGACTATGTCCCTTTGCAGAGGCCTCTGGGGTTGCCAGCCGCCACAGTCACTGTGACTGTGCATCCCCAGGCTCCAACAGCTCCTCTCACACAGTGGGTCCGGCTCTGGGCAAAGGCTCCACCAGCCACCACCTTCTTCTTCAGTGAAGTTTGTCTTTTTACTCTTTTTGTGGGTTTCAATTCTCACTTTAGATTCTTCCTGGGTCCAGGGGACCCACTTCCTGCCTTCTTGTCTTCTCCATGATGGTATATTCCAGCATCTGGACTGTATCTCTCAGAGAGGCTGCTTACTCTGCTGCTTACTGTTCCACCATCTCTCTTTCTTTCTTTCTTTCTTTCTTTCTTTCTTTCTTTCTGTCTGTCTGTCTGTCTGTCTTTCTTTCTTGTTTCTCTATTTCTTTCTTTCTTTCTCTATTTCTTTCTTTCTTTTTTCTTTCTGAGACAGGGTCTCACTATGTAGTTCAGGTTGGCCTTGAACCCACTGTGTAACCCTGGCTGGCCTCAAATTTATGGCAATTCTTCTGTCTCAGTCTCTTGTGTGCTGGAATTAGAGTTGTGCACCACCACACCTGTCTCTTGTCTTTGAAATCTGCCCATGTTGTCTAAGTATATAACTCATAGACATCACATTCATAATATATTTCTTTATTATTCTTTCAATACCTAGTAAAACTAGAAAACTCTAGTAAAACCATCTCTTTCAATCCATTTTAGTAATTACTGTCTTCTCTTTATTCCTGATCATTCTGTCGGGAAGATTGTCAAAATTATCTCTTTTCCAAAAGAATCGAATTTTACATTTTCTTTTTTCTCTATTTTTATTTTAATTATTTCTACTTTGTATTATTTCCTTTCTTATGTTTACATTGGATTTGGAAGATTTGATTTCTTTCCTTTTTATAACCCCACCCCATAGGGATTTGAACCAAGGGTCTTCACACTGGGCTACATTCTCCCCCCCCCCCTTTTCTTCATTTTTTATTTTGAGATGGTGTCTCTTTAAGTCCTTAAATTGCCCAAGCTGGGCTCAAATTTACAGTCTTCTTATTTCAACTTCCCAGAGAGCTGAGATTATAGACCTGTGCCTCTGCACCTAACTCCAGGTCTTCCATATGCTTGATGATTTTCTATTTACTTGTTTATTAATTATTGAGATATGATAATGAAATTACCAACTATAATTATGGCTTCATCTATTTCTTTTTTGAGTTCTGTCAGTTTTTGCTTTATGTAATTTTTTTCATTTACTTCTATTATTTGGGTTTGTTTGCTTATTTATTTGAGGTAGTGTCTTGCTATATAGTTCAGGCTGACCTTGAATGCACTATGTAGCCCAGGCTGGCCTCAAACTTGTGATGATCCTCCTGCCTCAGACTCCTGAGTACTTGAATTACAGGTGTGCACTGCCACACCCATCCTATTTTTATTTTTTAATGGTACATGTATGCAATACATAATAATTACATTCCTTGTGGGGAGTTGGTAGTTGTACGTAACACATTTTCATTCTTTTTTATCCCCCTTTCCTGCCCTTCTCCCATCTTTTGATTCCCTTAATATTTAAAAAAGCTCTATTTCCATTTCTCTACTTCCTATTGTCTATCTTTTATTTTGCTCCTTATTTATGTTAGGCTTCTCATATAAGCGAAATCATGCAATATTTAAGCTTGTGTGTCTGCTTTATTTCACTTATCATGGTTTCAAAGTACATCTACTTTCTTACAAATGACTTAAGTCTATCCTTATTTTGGCAGAGGAGTACTCCACTGTATATAAGAACTCAAAAAAATGCTTCATATATTGTTAAACTTTGTTAATAGGCATATAGGTATTTAGGCTTCTAATGTTCTTTGGAGGAAGCAACCTCTTTATCATTATGACGTGAAAATCTTTATCACTGAATGTATTTGTTACTTTTCTGTTATTGCTGAGTCAAAATCCCTGATACCCAAAATTGAGGAAGGAAAGGTTTATTTAGCTCACAGTTTGTGGAGGTTTCAGTCCATAATTAACTGGCTCCAACTCAGGGTAGCATGGCAATGGTTCATGGTGGCAGAAGACAGCAAAAGCAACAAGAGCTAAAAGGAAGGAGCATGAGAGGAAGACTCTGTCCCTTATATCATACGTAGGCCACACCCACTCAGCATTCGCACCCATAATCCCAGCATTGGACCATGAAACAATCACAAATTCTAGAAGCCTGCCCCCATGACTGTATGAGGCTTCGGGGGGACATCCAAACACAAATCATAACAGCAACTAACAAATTTTACTCTGCAACCTAGTTTGTGTGATATTAATATAATCACTTCAGCTTTTTTTTTCACTAACATTAGCACAGCATATCTTTACCCAAGGATTTCATTTTAACCTAATCTTGTCTTTGTCTTTATCTATTTATTTAGTTTTAACATAATAGTGTATTCATATTTCAAGTGAATGTCTTCGGTTGGGATATAGCTCAGGGGTAGAGTATGTACATAGCTTGTGCAAGTCACTGGGTTCAATCCCCAGCACTGAATCTATCAATCAACAAATCAATTGAGTAAATTTCTTGAAGGCAGCATATAGACAAATCTTTTAATGGGACTTTGTTAGCCATGGATGCCTCCTGTGATTATTGATATGCTTTGGTTTAAGTCTACTTTCTACATATCTTTTATTTTTTCAGTCTTCTTTGTTCCTTTGTCTCTTTTCTGACTTCTTTTGAAAATAGAATTCTTCATTTATTAGTTGTTGTTTCCTTTGTTGCCTTAATTAGTTATAAATATTTATACCGTCATTTTAATGGCTGCATGTTTTAGAATTTATAGTTCAAGAAAGTCTCACTTTGCATGGTAGTGTTAGACTATAAGAATGACCTTGAAAGCTGAACTGTGCAAATAGATTTTAATAATTAATGAGAGCAGTTATAATTGTTCCATGACCTTGAAAATATTTCTCAAAATATTAAAAACACTTTTATCATCACTTATAAATGTGTAGGGAAAATAAAAACATAATAAAATGACTAGTTAGTATACTGTAATTTAAAACATTAGAAATACTGAGCATCACAGTACAGTACTTTGCTTCTTTGTCAAAAAAATTGTCAAGACATAACTAAAGTAGACATGCCTCTAGGTATAACTAAAATTTTGGTACATTATATTTAAACGAACATAAGAAAACTCTAAAAGTTAGAGAAGAAGACTAGACTGGCTGGACACAAGGAACAAGGTACCATTGAGTTCCTTGGGTTTTCTTCTGCCTCATGTACACCTCACACAGAGATGAAGAAAAGAGCAACCCCAAAATGCCAACAGGAATAGACACCAAGAAAGCTCCAGTAAAACCTGTACTTTCTAGACAAGGAGAGGTAGGATAGGGAAAATAAAGCTAGGTAGAAAGGAGACAAGGAAAACCATAATTTAAAAATTGTACAAGGAAAACCATAATTTAAAAATTGTACTTTGCTAATATTGTTTGAATAATATTTCATGCCTATATCATGTGCTCTGAGTAACTACTATGAAGATAGCAATATACAGTGTATTAATTATTGTTACTCTCTGATTAGGTTGTTTCAAAACTGTGTTTTATTGTTATTTTTATTATCTTCTCTTTAAAATAAAAAATTAAAATTTGTACTTCTACAAAAAACTGTAGCTTTGGGATGTAAAAATTACCCAAATTTACAATGCTTTTTCCCTTATAGGAAACTTACTCCAGAAAGATTACTAGAGATTTTGAAGACGAAATAAGACTGTAAGTTGGACCTTTGGTGGTTTTCACGTGTCAATTGATCTGCACTCTTCTACCCATGGACCTGCATCCTCAAGGCAAACATGTGCACATGGTCTGCATTCTAACCTGGCCCACCCAATTCATAGCCTGACAGACGATAGCAATGCACACACTAGAGCACTCATCTTGAACACACCCTCAACACTACACAAAACCCCTCAACTCTAGACCTCTCTCTAGGGTCAGAAATTTTTTTATTTTTTATTTTATTTTATTTTGGTGCTGAGATTCAAACCTATGCTGCATGCTTGCTAGGCAAGCACTCTACCACTCAGCCACATCCCCAGCCCCTAGTAAAGCTTTTTATGTCTGTCACTAATACAGCCTAAACTTTCTTTTTCTGTGATGGAAGTCAGTGAAGCTATAATATGGAAGTGTGGGTGAGTTGAGGTCCATACCTCCTCTTTGGCGGAACATCCTCAGACCACATCCAGTGACAAAACAAGCAGGGAATGGGTGGGCTACTATGAAAGAAGACATTTGCAGTAACTAATATATTCCAGAGAAACACCACAGAAAAAAAACTGTGGCCCCACTCCCTGCCCCTTACCATGTCTCCAGCCACCAGCAAATGACGAGTGGGGAGCTTGGAGTTCCATAATAGGAAGACGATGAGGAGGGTACTGCCAGAAAATGGCAGTTCAGGAGCCAGGAGTTCCATTTCTGTTTACCCATAACTAGCTCCTCTCCCCATTTTGGCTAATAGCAGAGATCACATGGAGAATTTGGACCAGCCCCTTCCAGCAGTACTGACTTCCTTTCTCTGCTAGGGTGGTATCACAGGTAATACCAGCCTCGTTAAATTGGGAAACATTCCTTCTCCTCCCATTTTCTGGATAGAATTTTGTGTACTTAGAATTAAATATCCATGCAGTTGGTAGAATTCTCCATGAAATAATCTGGATCTGAAATCTCTTTTGAGGGAAATTTGAAAATTAAAAAATTTATCTTAGATAAGGAAAAATCTAAAAATTTACAAAAAAAGAGAGGAATCTTAGAGCAAATAAACCAGTAGGGCAAGATTTCAGGATATAAAATCAATATAGAGAAAAACCATTTGTATTTATATATACTAGCAATGAATACTCCAAAAATGAAATTAAGACAATGATCTACCCCAAGCATGGTGAGGTATGTCTATAATCTCAGCACACTGGAGGGCTCAGGCAGGAGAACTGCAAATTGGATTTCACCCTGGACTGGTGAAACTGTCCAGCGACTTAGTGAAACTATCTCAAAAAAGTAGAGTGGGGGCCTGGCTGGGGATCTAGCTCACTGAAAAGGCCTTAGGTTCAATCCCCAGTACTGAAAAAAAATCTCATTTACAACAGCATCACAAACAAGGGAGTACTTGGGAATAAATTAACAAGTGAGATCCAAGACTGAAAACTAAAAATATTGTTGAAAGAAATTAAGGAAACCCAAATAAATGAAAAAGATGACCCGTGTTCATGAGTTGAAAGACTTAAATTTTTTAAGATGGCGATATTCAAATTCATCTACAGAGTCAATCCAATCTGAATCAGAATTCCAGCTGTGTTTTTAGCTGAAACTTCCAATGGATCCAAAAACTTATATGGAAATGGAAATGTACAGGAATACTCAAAACAATCTTGAAAAAGGACAAAGTTGGAGGACTCACAATTTTTAATTTCAAATCATTGTAAAATTATGGTAATCAAGAAAGTGTATTAATGTATCAATGTCATAAGGATATATATATATACACTGAATAGTATTAAAGATCCAGTAATGCATACATCTAGTGATTTTTGATGAGGGTTCCAGCTCAGTTTAATGGAGGAAAGAACAACCTGTGCAACAAACATTACTGGGACAATATTCATATGCAAAAGAAAGAAGTTGGAATTCTACCTCATACTCTATACAAAAATTAACTTGGGTGTGGGGTCAAATATTAGGACAATGGCTCATCAGTTAGCTACTATGGATGGTGGCTCAACAAAGGCAGTAGCTGAGATCTGTTCAATCAAATTTATTAAAAGAAGAAACTCTAGCCGGGCGTGGTGGCACACGCCTTTAATCCCAGCACTCGGGAGGCTGAGGTAGGCGGAGCGTTGTGAGTTCGAGGCCGGCTTGGGCTACAATGTGAGTGCAAGGCCGGCCTGAGCTACATAGTGCGACCCTGCCTCAAAAAACCAGGGCCGGGAGTTTGGCTCAGTGCCTTAAGCACCTGCCCTGGCAGGCGCGAGGTTGTGAGTTCAATCCCTGGTGCCACAAAAAAAATAAATAAATAAAAATAAAAGAAGAAACTCAAAAAACAATGAGACTAATGATTTCAGTGATACAGCAAATTGACCAGCATCAAAATAATTGGTGAGGGAGGGGAAGCGAAAGGGAAGTGAAAAGAACTAAGATGGAATATGTATATGGACCAACTCTCCATGATGAATGCATTGATTATGTATTACAAACATGTACTAAAAAATCTACATTAAAAAGGAACTGACAGCTGGGTGTGGTGGTGCACGCCTGTAATCCCAGCACTTTGGGAGGCTAAGGCAAGAGGATAGCTGTGAGTTCAAGACCAGCCTGGGCTACATAGCGAGACTCTGTCTCAAAACAAAACAAGACACCCCAAAAAACAAACAACAACAAAAAGAATTGGTGAACACTGGATGTCAGTATTATGAACCAAGGGAAAAATGAAACCTCTAAGTAGAAACGAAAAATTGAAAAGAGAAGTAACAGTGAAAAGAAAGAAAACTGGGAAAGAAAATGAGATGGCGCTGGTGAAAATATCAGAGATGAGACACAGTCACGCAATTAAAGAAAAAGATCTAATAAGCACAAGGGGGCACTACTTCACTGAGATGATGTAGGATAAGATAATTACAAAGCCTAAGATTCTAAAATAGCTTGGAAGGTCCTGGAACCTAAAGCAAACAGATTAGCACAAAACAATAGACAAAACTGAACATGAAATAGAGAAAAGAGATGATCAAAATGAAATTTCCAGTATGAGAAGTGGAGGTGGTCAAGTTGCTTTAAAGCCTGAAGAAGAGGCCAGATCAAAGACAGGAAAGAGAAAGGGGTAGAGGAAATCCTTCAATGAACTTGTGTCATTCATGTGGTTATCAAGAAGATGGTGAAAGGAGTGATCAAGTGATCAACCATTTCAAACGATGTGATACCAAGACAATGAATTGGTGTAATGATAATACAGTCATGCAGGTATATCTTCTGGAAGATGTTTAAAAAGAGTATATTAAGCTGGCAAATTGGCTAGTGGAGAAAATTTGGAGTAGGAAATACCTTACGATAAAGATATATGAACATGATTTCTTGCCTCTTTTCCTGATCAATTGCTGGTTTCCAACAGGTTTCATCTCTCAGTATAAATTTCAATCTCATTTCAGAGGCACTGAAAGGTAGCACGGACATGGAAGTTATAAAATGGAACATGAGACAAATGACAGAGCCAAATAAGGCCAATTTCTGATTCTCCTCTACCACTATGCCACAAGAAGACTTCTCTTAACTGATCGATTATTCACAATTCATACCACATGTAGTGTTATGATTTAGATCTAGAATGTTCCCCAAAGGATCATATGTTCAGGGATGGGGCTTTTGGAAGGTGATTGATCATGCCAGCACTGTGTCATCAGAGAATTCATATGATTCCACTGGACTGTGGATTGTGCATAAATTCATAGCTGCATGTGTTGTTAGGAGGCCAGACATGGTTGAAAAAGGTGGGTCAGTGGAGATGTGACCTGGGAGGGTGTATCGCCCTCCTCAATTCTTCCCTTCTCTCTGCTTCCTGACTTCCATGACATGAACAGTTTTCCTCCACCAGACCCTTCCACCTTGTCCTTTCTACCTTCAAGCCTGGCAACTGTGGATTGAATCCTCTAAAAACCATGAGCCAAAATAAACCTCTGCTCCTTTTAGTTACGGGTGTCTGGTATTTTGTCCAAGTGACATGAGAGTGATTCAGACACTAAGCTTTTGCTTCATGTAAAGAACCAGTCCCATATTCTCCAATAATTGGAAGTCCACAAAAATACTGGAAGAAGTAATCTTCAAGCAATGTCTAGAGATTCATATACCACTTGCCTAATATTGACTCAGAACATTGGTGAGTGTTTAAGTGTTTTACTCTATTCAGTTTGCTTTAACAAAACATCCTAAACTGGGCATCTTCTAAAAATAGAAATTCATTTCTCACAGTCCTAGAGGTTGGAAGTCCAGGATCAAGGACCTGACAGATTTGTTGTCTGTGAGGGCTTTTTTGCAGTTCATAAATCACACCTTCATGCCATGTCCTCGTGTGATAGAAGAGGTTAAAGATCTGGCTCAGGCCTCTTTCATAAGGGCACTAATCCTATTCATGTGAATTTTCCCCAATTACTCAATCACCTCCTGAAGGTTCCAGCTCTGAATGCCATTACCTTGAGGGGAAGAATTTCAATGCATTAATTTTTGGAGGATGCAGAGTAGGGGCACAAAGGTCCAGACCACAGCACTTAGACAGAAGGAAAAAAGAGATGTCATCTTCTCCCAATGAAGTAGAAAGAATGATGTCTGAACATAATGAGACACGAAGTCAACTACTTCCTCCAGAAGAGTAAGAATGAGAAGAGCTTGGGGTTTTTTAATGAAAAAATTAAATCTATAGAAAAAGAATGAAAGGCACATTTACTGATTGGTCTGATAATGATTCAGATTAGGGAACCAGTGATTGGAATTTAATCTTTTCTTTTCTTTTCATACTGGGAATTGCCAGGCAGGGGCTGTGCCACTGAACTAAATCCCTGGCCCAATGATTGGGACTTTTTTTTTTTTTTGCTTTTTTTGTTTTAAAGAGGATAAATCCAAGGAAAATAAAACAGAATAAAACCAATCAAAACAAATCAGTGTAAGTGACACACAACTTCAAAACAATAGGAAATCAGCAGTAGTTACCATAATGTTTCTTGTCGTCTACAAAATAACTGCAGAAACCTTCAGACACGGTGAAAATCAAACAGAACAGAACAGAACAGAACCAATAAAAACAAAACAATGAATACAATAAAGGACTTCAAAACAAGACAATAGTAAATCCAAAATGGCTACACTAATATATCTTCCTATCTTTGAAATAACTGTTCATGCCATGCCATCGGAAATAACAAAATCAAACAAAACAAAACAGAATAAAACCCAACCCAGCAAAACAATGAAAACGATACAGGACCTCAAAACAAGATAATAGGGGACCAACAATGGCCACCACCTTCAGAAGGAGATCCCCCCTAAATGCCACACTGCATACCACCACCCTCCAAATAGATAATCAGACCATCAGCCCTAGACCTGCAAGGTCAGTGCAACACCAAAACACCACAAGCATCAAATTGCGTTTCACCTCAATAGCTATCATTGCAGCCAGTGTTTCTCTAGATCAGCCTGTTGCCAGCCTGTATACTGGAAAGGACTGGGGTCCCCGGCGGACCGCACATGGTGCTGGCTCACAGGGAGGGCTTTTTTCTTGGTGAGTCCTTGTTGTCTCCCCCCACAGTCTGTGAATGGCTCTGACTCACAGAGAAAAGCTTGGGTCTGGCTGTCCCCCTGCTCCTGGTGCCCCGTGCATGGCGCTGGTTCGCAGGGAGGGCTTGCTTCTTGGTGAGGCCTTGTTCTCTTCCCCCACAGTCCACAAATGGCACTGACTCCCAATGATTGGAATTTAAACAAGATTTTGATTGTAACTCATTGTGCCTCACATGAAAACATCCTGAAGAGTAGCAAATGAGCAACTACATTTCTAAAGCAAAACTTGTGGGAGAAAAATCTTTGCCAGCTACACTTCCAACAGAGTATTAATATCCAGAAAATGCAAGAACTCAAAAAACTTAATAAGAAAAAAAGCCTGCCTAAATAATCCCATCAAGTGGACAAATGAATTAACAGACTTTCTCAACACAAGAAATACAAATGGCCAGCAAGTATGTAAAAAATATTCATTTTTAGCATTCAGGAAAATGCAAATCAAAATTACAGTGAGGTTCCATTTCACCCTAGTCAGAATGGTTGTCATCAGGAATACAAAAAAATAGCTCAATGTGGTGACACACACCTCTAGTTCCAGCACTCAGGAGGCTGAGGTAGGAGATTGCCATGAGTTTGAGGCCAGCCTGGACTACATAGTAACTTCAAAATCAGCTTGAACTACATAGTGAGACCCTGTCTCAAATACATACATACATACATACTGGTTAGGATGTGCAGTAGGTGAAAAAGGAACTGTCTTACACTCTTGGTGGGAATGTAAATTAGTACAGCCACTGTGGAAATCAGTATGTAGCTTCTTCAAAGAACTAAAAATAGACACACCATTTAATCCAGCTATTCCACACCTCAGTATATTCCTGAAAGAATGAAAGTCAACATTCTGTAGAGATCCTTACAAACACTAGTTTACCACAGCATGATTTACATAATTATCAATAGAAACAGTCAGTCAGTGATGGCTAACCTTTTATTTTCAATGATAAGAAGCAGTCACTGTAGAAGGTGTGCCATAGGTTCACCAACACTAGCATAGGTGCTTCTTAACAGATGAACAAAGACAATAACATATTTATAGGGGCTGGAAATTTAGCTCAGCAGTTCAAGCACTTGCCTGGCAAGAGGAAGGTCATGAGTTCAATCCCTGGTACCACAAAAGTATTCATAAACTATGGAATATTATGCAGCCATAAATAAAAATAAAATTGTATTGTTTACAGAAAAGAAGATTGAACTGGAGCTCATCATGTTGAGTACAATGAGGCAGACACAGAAAGTCCAGTATCATGTTTTCTAAGTAAAATCTAAAAATAAATAAATACACAATGAATAAATTGAGAAGGGAGACTGAGAAAACCAAGGAGATTGGAGAGGGAGGGATAAAGGGGGAGAGCAGTAATTGAAGCAAATGAAAATTATGAAAGTGTGTTATATGCATATGTAAATATTCCACAATGAAACCCACTACTTTTATTGCTAATATACACTAATATATGTGTATACATCTGAACTTGTTAAAGTTATCAATCATGTTATTATCATATGTCAATGTATATCAACGTGATATATCAATGCTAATATCATGAGCAGGATTTATGAGTACAAGAGGATGAAAATATATATAGCCATAAAGGTAGGTAATTGTTTCAGCCACCATCTGTCTGCTGATATTTGAAAAAGTATGCGCTGCTGCTGTTATTTTCTTAAACTTGAGTATTAATGTTCTGAATGTTTCTTTTTTGGTTCTGGGAATCAAACCCAGGACCTCAGCACATGCTAAGTAATCACTCCACCACTGAGCTACACCTCTAGCTCTGAAATTTTGAACATAAATAGTGTTAAATTTGAAAAATCCCCTTAGATATGTTCCCTGATAAGTTGTATCCTGAATGCATTACATTTTTCAAATTATTGGAAAAGTTCCCAAAGTCAAATATGTGTTTTGAAGATAAAATACAAATGACAAGTTTATGTAACTATACTATGCCAAATAGGAGTGGTCAGAAAAAGTTCTAGTTGTAGAAAGTACAGATGGTTAAGTAATTGAATGATCGGAAGTGTTTTTCCACAGAAGTTTGTATCATCCATGATAAATGTGCTTTCCTTCTTGGCTCCTTATTTCTTTTGTCTTCCGGTTTACATCACTGTTTTCAGTCAAGGCCTTTTTTTTTAGAAACCTGGTTGTAGGCTACAATTGCTTGTCAATTACTTAGAGTCTGAGCATTTCTCTGTTTATCCCATGGCTATGGGGAAGGAAGCATGTTTTGATAAAATTTCACAGCTGAAAGTCTTTACTTGTATAATTGTTATTATTTACTTGTGATGAGTAAATTCTTTTAATACTATCTACCTTAAGTCCTTTTTAGGGACCAATATGGGATATAAATCAGTTCCACTCACATTAGGCTAAAATTGCAATTCCCCACTTCTTATCCTTGTACCCTGCTTTGTTTCTCATTGTACCATATATTACTATTTGTCATTCTATATATTTTACTTCTTTCTTTTCTATTTTTTTGGTACCAGGGATCAAACTCACAACCTCGTGCCTGCCAGGCAGGTGCTTACACCACTGAGCTAAATCCCTGACTTCCTTCATTTCTGTTTGATGACACAAATAAAAGATCCATGAGGATAGAGATTCTTGTCTATTTTGTTTATTATTGTATTATATCTTCAGGGCTAGAACATTTTTAGTATAAAGCAGTTTTATAATTCATATTTTTAAATGGGAAGATGAATTATGAATTAAACATTATGAACTAACCATAATAACCTAACTACTGTGTATGATATTAGATCTATGAGAAAATCTTTTTAGAGTTCTAAATAACAAACATCTAAACCAACATGAGAAAAACAAACTATTTGTAGGAGATTATTTATTTGCTCTAGGTAAAGTGTAGATAAAAATAATAAAAAGCCAGGAGTTAAAGTATTGATGAAAGCAATGGTTTTGTCCATTAAATATTAATCAGGAGAATGTGATCAGGGCTATATGGCTTTAAGCATTGAGTCAATGAACAGATATGTCTTATTTTTAGCTTCAATTCTATGAGTACTACTGCTGTCAAACTCAGGCCCCTTGATTCTAATTCTGTGTCAAACATGTCATATTATACTTACACAATTGTAAGTTTCATGTAGACTGCTTAAAGGGAGGGAAATCAATCCTTCAGCATATGTTTATTGAAGTCCAACTGTGTTCCAAACACGATGTTAAGTCCTGGTTATTGAGTAGAAAGATAACACACAGGCACGCTATATTCTTGGCATTTAAAGACTTTTTCAGGGGAGGGAGACTTGAAATGAATGCAGTCACAACAAATAGTCACAAGTTATGACATATTTTCTAAAGAAGAAGGAGAAGATTCTATTCCATTAAGTGACCAAGGAAAGCTTAGAAGCTGATGGTCAAAGTGATTTGTGGAATGTGACTTAATCATGCAAAAGCCTGGAAACAATATTTCAAGTGGGAACAGCAGATTTCATGAGTTTAAAATGAGAATTTGAGGACTTCCTCCAAGATGGCCGCCCAGATAACCCCGTGACAGGGAGGCTCCCTGAATACACCATCAAAATGCTGGAATATAAACTAATATAATAACAGAGAGAAGGAAAAAAGAGGGAGATGGGTCCTCTGGACCCAAGAAGAATCTAAAACGAGAACTGTAGCCCATGGAAAGAGTAAAAGAATGAAATAAAGGCGGAGACCAGCAGCACCTCTGTCCGGAGCAGAATCCAATCAGCGCTGTGACCCGAGCTGAGAAGGTATGATCCAGGTGCTCTTGATACGGGCTGGAGTTGCTGGTGGAGTCGCGGTGTGGCGGGACGGCAGGGACGACAGTCGACCGTGGAGCGAAGTGCTCGCGAGCAGGTGAGTGAGTGAACCCGGCGGCCCCCAGCCCCCCACCCCCGAGGGAGAGCGAGGGACAGCCATCTTGAGACCGGAATTGCACCTAATTAGGC
>RJWM01010491.1:0-63412 GCA_004363535.1 Dasyprocta punctata | reverse complement strand
AGGTTTCTCACCTGGGCAGGTGCTCTTTGCCTGCTAGGACTCAGGTGAAGCTGACTGGGCAGATCGAGAACACGTTTTGATGGAAACCCGACAGCAGCACTGATGTTCAGCACTTCCTGTGGACCACACCTGACTTCTCCCTTCACCTCAACCACACCTGACTAAAACCTTGCACTATCATGAGGGTTGTGAGCTAGGCGTGCCCCATGGCCACCAGCAGCAAGTGGACAGTGAGACCCCAGGGGACAGGCAAGGACAACCCTGCGGCATCCTAGCAGCACTGTGGTTTCCAACTTGAACCAAAGCTCTGACGGGGTGCTGTGTCAGCACAGAGAGAATCACACAGGACTCCCACTTCCTTTATGCAGGGGTTTCTGTTCAGATACCGCCCTAAGGAGCATTTCCTGCTTTTCTTCATAGCGCAATGCTTCTTACAATTTTTCATTTGCTCAGCATCATGTTTCAGGCTAGGTCAACAGTGTTGTTGGTAGCTTCAGTGTCTTCAGTTTCTCTTTGTGCATAATATACCAATGTGTATGTGCACTGTCAAATTTTCATTTTTAAGATTTTCATTGGATGGACTTTAGTTTATACATCTTTGCAACACGGACATCACCGTGACCAATGTTCTTGTGTCTGTATCCTGGTGCAGGTGAACTTGCTTTCCTGCAGGGTGTTTGTGCAGGGTCTCCTTCTCTGAAGAGTCAGTGACATGAGCCTCTTTCTCTTTATTACACAATCCCCATCAACTCCTTGAACTTACTGAGTCAATTCATAAGACTGGCATTAATTCATGAAAATTATAAATGTTCACTATTTTTCTCAATATAATGTTGCTAATTTCTTCTGCCTCTCAGGTGGACCTGATAGTATTTTGTAATTATTTGTTGGCTGGTCCCCTCACACTGGGATGGAAATTGTGGTAGAGACAGCAGGGGACCCAGGCACAGACTGAGCCAGCAGAGAGATGAGGGGGGCTCCCACACTCGCCTCATGTTAGTATAGCCACGCTGCCACCTGAACAGGTGAGGAGCTGTTTTCACCACAAAAATGCACCCCGAACCCACACTTTTTGTTATGTGATGTTTCCAGAGCGTGCTTTACCAGCACAGCACGGGGCTGGTGCAATAAACAGCGGTGTGCTGATTCTGGTTCACTTCTAGAGAAACTACCCAGGGCTGTTCCATGAAGTGTGGGTGTCTCAGGGCACCATTTTGGATTTAACTGTTAGACATTGGAATCTGATATTTTATTTGTACCAGTTGGCAGTGCATAATGATGACATTCATCGTGGGGAGTCTGTCCATGTGCATAACACAGCTCAATCAGTTATGTCCCCCACCCCTCCCATGTCTTCCCCCTCTTTCCGAGTCTTGGTCTCCTTCCCATTTTCAAATGCACTGTTTCCATGTTTTTCATACGATTCTTTTTGTCTCCATGCCTGTAGCCGCCACTGTCTCCTAGAAAATGACTTTTGCCCATGTGTTGTGTTCTCCAAACCACATCCTCTGTTGGGGCTGGAGAAATAGACTCACGTCATGCATTAGGGAATGTGGTGATGGCAAAGAGAGTGGGATCCACTGCAGGAAAGTGCAGCAGAGTGATGAGTTTAAGGGAGCTCAGGGCTGAGGGAGGATGGGGCAGCCAAGGAGAGCCATTTCATGGGGAGAGAGTTCTCTCCAGACCACACCAGACTTCCCTGCATGTAAAAGTTGTAACCTCCCTCAGGCCTCCCAGTAGATTGGTCACCCAACTTGGATCCAGGTCTTTCTTCTAGAACCACCTCTGCATGCAGAATTCATGTCCAAGACCCAAGCACTGCCAGCACTGGAGGCTCTTTCTTGTGATCACATCCCGGCTGTATCTGGGGTCCTTCTCTGACTGCAGAGAGCCTGGAAGAGCAGAATCCCGAGGGCCACCAGGACCAGGCCAGCCAGGCCCATCCGGATGAGATTCCCCACTGTGTAATCCTGGGGCTGTGAGGCTGGGATGGAGACAAAGAAGTCATATAGGTCAGGACAGACCAGAACCTCCCCTGGACCCCTGCGTGTTCACCTGTCCTCCTGGACATGACTTAACCCCTGTGCCCAGCCCCAAAACACAATTCTCCTTGCTCACCTGTCTTGGGCTCTGAATTGTTCTGTGATGGGCTGATGGTCTCAGCTGCTGCTGAGAACCAAGGAAGATGAGAGGGACGTGTGAAGGGGTGAACAGAGGAGAACCTTTATCCCGAACCCATATCCTTGTGTCTCAGTATCATGACAAACGTGATTCAGACTCTTAATGAGCCTTTGCCTGCTGCAGCACTGTTAGCTTTGATCAATTAGATTCACCAGCCTAATTTGTTGCATGAGTTCAGGACTTGCATCTGAGTCCCTTTGGTGCAAAGTTCAGTTGAGTTCACAAAGCTAAGGATTCATGACAACAGTGGTCTCCAGTTCCTAAATAGCCAAGCCCTGTGAGCTCTGTGCTCAGTGTGGGACACAGGACGATGTGCACGAACTCCCCTGAGAGGAGTTTCCTGACCCACCAGCTGAGGACCCGGGGTCCAGGGGTGAGGACTGATCTCTAGGGCTCCAGAACACCAGGAGCACAAGGGGAAAAGTCTGGTACAGCCCCCCGTTCACCACCCACCCTAACAGGTTTCTTAGTGTCTAATCCCCACCCCGTGACTTCTGCTAACTCATCATCACAATGTTCAAAACAGCTGCAGTGCAGTGCACACACAGACACAGATACTCGCGTGTACAAGTGAGTGAGTGTTCTACATGGTAATAGAGTCAATGCTTCATGAAAACAGTGCTTGTACTTCTCAGAATGAAAATCTATGTTGGATGACCGATAATAAACATGGAAAAACGTATCCATGTAATAACATTGAGAATATGGATGAAAAACTGAAGTTAACAAACATAAATGGAGCAGGATATATGAAAAATTATCCATTTGTACATATTTACATCACAGTGGACACACGTGTGAACACATGCATACATATTTGAAGGAAGAAAATTAGTATGAAATTGAGATTTTAAGAAACAGAATTTCCATTTTAGTGTACTTGATATAAATTTTATCAGTAATCTGAACAGATTGCTTGAAAAGCTAGAGGAGATGGGAAAAAATAATTACCATGGAATAAATGGGTTAAACTTTCAACAGTATCTTTTCTGTTTATAGCATTATTAGGCAGAAAATATAACTCAAAGAATTTACTCACAAAAAATTAAAACACTTCATGAATTTAAAAATTCCCTATAAATGTTAATAATTCTTATTAATACAACTTTGAAATATTTCTAAAGTTCATTAATAAAGCTCAATTTAAACATCTTAGGTAAGATGTGATATTGACGTTATTTTCTATAATTGATGTACAAATATAATTTAATCTCATGAAAACAAATGCAGTTTTTTGTATTGAAAGTATAATTCTATTTGTCTATAAATATATTTCCACAGAAAACTGTCGCTTTATGTTTCCAGAAAGAGCAACAGCACAGGAGCTCAAACAGGAAATGCACGATGACTCAAACAGGATCACACAGCACCCCTGCCTGTGGGGACCCCAGCGACCCGGGGAGCAGCGCCGGCCCCTCCCGAGTCTCAGGTGTGCACTGAGCACAGAGGCCCCAGTGACTCAGGAGGGTCCGTGCCCCGCGGTGCCCGCAGCCTGGTGCTTCTCTCTACAGGAGCAGCTGTGCTGGGGGCTCGGCCTCACACACAGTCGGACCCCAGCGAGGCTGCCCCCTGCCCACCAGGACCCTGCTTCCTGCCTGGACCTCAGACACCCCCACCCCTCTGACCACAGGGCAGCAGTCACCCTGTCCTCAGAGCCCCAGGAAGCCATGGGGCTCCCTCAGTGTCCTCCTCCCTGCTGCTCTGGAGGCTGATCCTGCCCTGAAAATCACACACAGTGCTGCGATGTGTCCGGGACTCCCGTGGGTTAGGTGAAAGTGTCTCCCCCACCCATGTGAGCAGGGCCTTTGTTGAGGCGCTGGGACCACAGAGCAGCTGACTCTGCAGTGGGGACATCAGGAGGAGAGGGCTGGGCCCTGTCCTCTCCCTCAGTCCAGTCCCACTTCCTCTCACCTCACCTGTGCCCCCTTGGGTCTCTCCCTGCCCATTAGCTCTGTGGGAGACATCAGGGTGGGAGCATGGCAGGGAGCTCCAGCCTGCATCAGCCTCCTCATGGGGGGGTGGTCCCCTTTGGATCCTCCCCTCACCGCCATCTTGTCCTGGGGTCCCAGACCCATGCTGGAGACAGGACACAGAATGACCTTGTGGGCTCAAAGGGGACAGAGACAGAGACCCTCACTGAGACATGGGGTCATGAAAGAACCTGGGCGGTGCCACCTTGGGTGACTCCTGGGCCCCAGGTGACCCAGAAGGAAGGGGCAGGTGGGGACTGAGTCCGGGGAGTCTGACTCCCAGCCTCCTTCTCCCACCAGAGCTGAGCCCCTGAGCTGCAGGGAGAGAATCTGAATCTGCTCTGCCTGGCTCCCTCCCCACTGTCACTGTCACTGTCACTGCACAGGGGGACAGGACCCCTGCAGAGTCACAGCCTGGAGGTTCCTCTGGGAGGCCACCTCTCCAGAGCTCCCAGTAAGGTCAGCACTGAGAAGACCTGAAGGTCAGGGCCAGGCCTCTCCTCTACACCTGGAGAAACTGAGGCCCACACAGGAGGGGAGGGTCTGAGTCAGCATTTCCAGAGGAGGCCGCAGCAGCCCCTCAGCTCAGCCCCTGCCCCAGACCCCTCCCAGCAGCGCCCTCACTCACCATACCCAGCTGGTGCTCCTGACTTTGGGGGGTTGTAAGCCCCACTCAGGGCATCCTGGGGTGGAAAGGTGCAATTGAGCCTGAGTTCTCTGCTCCCTATTTCACTGGATGCTCCTCACTGGGCTGGAGACCAGTACCTGCACACTTAACCCTCAGGCTGCCGCACAGACTCTGAGCTCTGGGGACCTGGGGTCTTTGTGTTCATCTCTGCCTGACCCACAGGGCCCTGGATACCAGTGGATCTGGGGCTGGAACCAGGACTGAGATGGGCTGAGAGTCTCCAGGCAGCCTGGACACAGGACACAGGGACAGAGCCAGAGATTCCTGCTGTGGAGCTGGTCCCTGAGGATGGAGTGGGACCAGAGGATCTTGGGAGTGGGCAACGGGAGGATGTCGGGCTGGTGGTGACCCTGAGGAACCTGTGCCTGCTCACGGTCCTCCATTTGCCCTGTGGCCTCACTGCAACGCTCCCGCTGCCCACACAGAACCTCTGCCAGCCCCGTGATGTGGCCATACCTGAGAGGATGCAGCCGCCCTCCTGCTCCCTGAGGGGTGCTCTCCTCTGGCTGACCTGCCATAGGATGCTTAGCTCTGATCCCAGCCAGGGCTGTCCTTGGACCAGTGCCAAAAGAATCCTGTGCACAGACTGACGGGGTCCAGTGTACCTCACCTGAGACCACTAGCTCCACAGGGTCACTGGGATTCGACAACAGATATGGAGATGAGTCCTGAGAGCCATAGCACCTGTAGGTCCCCCCCAGGGCTGAGCTCACAGCTCCCATGGAGAATTCTGCCTGGGAATTCACTGCTCGGGAGTCTGATCTCAGACGCAGAGGGGGATCGGTGGTCCCCTCCTTGGACAGAAGGAAAGTGTCCATCTGAATCCTTGACTGACACAGCAGGGTCACATTCTCTCCTGAGGACACCGTGTGTCCTGGCTGCACTGAGAGGGAGGGTATGGCAGGGAGCTGTCCTGGAGAGAAGGAGGTGGTGAGGGGCTGCCCCACCTTGTTCTGAGCTGAGGCCTCAGCAGGGCTGTCTCTGAGGACCCTCAGTCTCTATCTGTCTGTGTTTCCTCTTACTCTGCACCTCCTCCCATTCCCTCTCTCTCTGTCTCTCTCCCTCCTTTACACCCCACGCTCTCCCTGGCCATCACCTCCTACTGAGCCCGGGGTGTCTCACCTGTGATCAGGATGTCCAGGGCGTCACTAGGGGCTGACCACTCGGAGGATAGGCTTTGTCCACCATAGCATCTGTACCGGCCCCCATGGGAGCTGCCCCCAGAGCCCAGGGGGAAGTCAGACTTAGAGACCCCAGCCTGGGGCTCCCGGCCAGGACACAGGGTGAGGTCCCCTGCTCCCTCCTTGTGCAGAGCGAATCTGTCATAGCCAAATTCAGAGCGACACTGGAGAGTCAGGTTGTGCCCTGGGATCAGGAAAGGGCCCTGCTGGGTCAGGAGGGAGGGCTTCCTGGACAGCCCTGGAGAGAGGAGGTGATGGGATAACGAGCTGGATCCTGCCACAGCCCTGCCCTCCTGTCCTGCCCATGGGTGACCCTGCGTGTCACACTCAGGATCTCTTGTTCAGAAGCTACTCTGGGTCACTGCAAACATGAGGTCCATTGAGTTTGTGCTCTATCAATGTGTTTGGTGACTCAAAAGCTGTTGTATTAGACAGGACCTTCTCACCTGAGATTAGGAGCTCCAAGGAGTCACTGGGTTCTGACCACACCTGGGATTTGTTCCTGTAATAGCCATAGCAGGTGAACGTCCAATTATGGCCAGGAGTCACAGGGCCCACAGGGAACAGGGCCTGGACCTGCCCACTGGGGAGCTGCTGTGAGTTCAGCTCTAAGGGGAGCTTGTGCTCTCCATCCTTAGTCAGAAAAAATCTGTCAAACTGCTGCAGTGAGCCACACTGCAGGGTCACCTTCCCTCCTGAGGTCACCACTGGGCTGGGCAGGGCTGAGAGACTGGGTTTGCTGTAGACTCCTAGGAGAGAAGGAAGCAGCGTGTGAATGGACTCACACCTCCCACATTGTCCCCAGGGCTGGGCTGTGAGAGGGGGCACCCCTGAGAGCAGACCCCTTCCTGAGGGCAGAGCCTGGGCCTGGGACCCTGAGTGTCCTCTCACCTGTCACCACCAGCTCCAGGAGGTCACTGGACTGTGACCAGGTACCAGATCTCCTATAGTAACAACGATATTGCCCAGCATTGCTTTTTATCACTGTTCGGATGAAGAACTTGGCGATGCTCACGGGCTTCTGTGAGGTCTGTTTCTTCCAGGGTGCTGAACTACTGTCTTTGTACAGACGGCACTCCTCGGCACCCAGAGTCCACTCACACAAGATGGTCACAGTCTCTCCCAGTGGTATCACAGATCCTGGCTGGGCCCAGATCCTGGGTTTGGGGAGGGTCCCTGCAAGGAAATCACAGCTGGGTCCCAGGATCTTTCTCCTCCCCTCAGATCCCAGCTATCAGCTCCAGAACCCTCCAGTCCTCCCAGTACCAGCCCACACCTGCTGTGCTCCATCCCCATTGCCCAGGGGTGACCCCTTGTCCCCAGGAGGAGAAAGGACCTAGGTCAGTTGGGCACATACTCACCTGCCTGCACTCGGGTCCTGGGGCCCAGACTCAGCCCTGGAAGAGAGTTCCCTGTCAGAGGTTTGCCCTGGAGCCTGAGCAGGTCCTTTGTTCTCTGGAGCCTCCTCAGCTCTGGGTCTCTGATGAACCAGGGCTTGTCTGTGGGTTAGGGTCCCTTCCATGCCTGGGTGTCCCCTCCCTTATTCCCTTCTCACCGAGGCAGAGCAAGGCTGTGACGGTGGACATCATGGCTTCTCCGGCCGCCGATCAAATCTATGTAGAGAGCGGTGACTGCGCAGCCCTGAGGTCCCACGGAGAATCACAGTGTGGGAACTTTAAGGCTGGGTTCTCCTCATCACGAGTTTGTCGCTGCACCTCCCCACATGAACGAGAACTGCCCTCCCCATAGCCAGTCTGTTGTGTTGCTAGGTCTTGTTCTGGGGCAGGCAGGCATCTGACGTGGAACTTTCCCTTCCATTGATATCTTCCTGCTTTTTATTCATCTCACTGAGGGCCAGAACACACAAGCAGATAGACTTAATATCTTCCTCAGCTGACCCCTTCCAAAGGATGGTGCCTAGGGCTGTTCCATCCTCTCAGAGCCACCCACAGGTGTCCCTGCTCTCTCAGACTGTCCACCTGCACAACATGGTCATCCTCTCTGCGGCCGTCCTCCCCCAGCCCTGGAGATGCTCCGGTGAAGACACATGCTCCTGCTACAAGTAGACCAGAGCAGAGTTACACTGGGTCCTGTCTGTGCAGCTCACTGGAGCTGCGTCCTGGGAATCATGGAGGAGAGATGTGGGGCAATAGGGCAGCCACCCTGACTCACTTCCTTGCCCCCAGTGTGGCAATGTGCTTTCCTGTGCTAAACCGTCCCCTTCATGGGCTTCCCTATTATCTTAGCAAGTGAGTCCACCCTCTTCTCCTTAAGAATAAATTTCTGAGCCATTGTTGCACTCTGTGCATCTGTATAAAATGCTTCTGAGTTTGGTGCCAGTTGATTTCAGTTTATTGCCCAATTATCATACTCTATTTTGTCCTGAACTTAGCTTTTCTCTCTGAGCCTCAACTTCCTCATTTCCAGTCTGTAGCCCTTCACAGCACTGCTAGTGATATAATGGGGTCAGAAGTTCCTGGACATGGTAGGGAGATCAGCCATGGCTAAGTCTCAGAGACGCAAAGCCATGGGTTTGGGCAATGCGAAGTCCATGGTGTGGGATCATGAATAAGTGTATTCACTCTGAGCACTTAGAAATGGTCCATGTACTACACCTGCAGTTTCCAGAACATCATGTTTATGAAAGTAAAGGTAGGAATGAGGGTTCTCAAATGAAGGATACAAAGAACAAAGCTGAGAGGCCACTGGTGTCTCAGAACAAGAAGGGGTCATTAAGGATCAGGTTTCCTTTTCTCTATGGGGGCGGAAGTATAACAGGACATTGGCAAACCCACTGTGCAGAGGAAAAACCACTTTCAAACTCATCCAGGCCACATGTGCAGAATAGCTTCTGAGCTCTGTGCCTGGAATCAACAGTAGTGCTGTCTTCAATCTCCTCCTGAGAACTGAAAGAGGTTTCTGATAGGATGACCTAGATCTGCCATCAGCCTGAGGGGCGGGAGGTACAAAAGATGGCCACCAAAGTGCTCTTGACCACTGTGCTCTCTATTTCGTAGTGTTCTGCTCTCAAGTTGGAGAGTGTGCTACTTAGACCAACTCTATGGAGCATGTTTTTTTCCTCCCTTCAGCAAGTGTAAAATTTCACTGTATTTTTGTGCTTGTTTTGCACAATTCTTTGTTCTGGATGACAAGAACCTAGAAAGACCCCCCAGAAGAAATCCCCAGAACTCCAGGGCTGAGTAACAGAGGTTGAGTTCTGCAAGTAAAGGCTGAGAGCTGCTATCCTCCTCCCCCATATTTACAGATGGACACAGAACTCAGCTCACTGTCCAGTGACCACAGTCAGCACTGAGCTACCTCTGCACGGTGGCACAATACTCCAGTATTGTCACACAGGACTCATAAGCAATCATGAGCCTCAGGGTCACATTGGACTCATCCCTGCAGGCACAACTGCAGGCAGGGTGTACGTGGGAAACATGGACACTGCAGGGTAGGAGCAGCTGCAGGTTCCTCTGTCAGGGGTTTTAAAATTTTATTTATTTATGTTTTATTTTAAAGAGAATAAAACCAGAGAAAGTGAAACAGAATAAAGCCAATCAAAACAAAACAATGAGAGCAATACAGGGCTTCAGTCCAAGAAAATAGGAAATCAGCAATGGCTAAAATAATTCCTCTTGGTATCTTCACAATAACATCCCATATTATAAAACATAAAATCAAACAAAACAAAACAGAATAAAACCAAACCAAACAAAACAATGAAAATGATACAAGACTTCAAAAGAAGATAACAGGAAATTAATAATGGCTACCATCTTCCCATTTTAGACATTTCCCCCACTTTCACTTTCACAATATCTGTCATACATTTTGGATCCCACTAACTCCTTCAGGTGTTTGTACTAGGGAGACAAGATGATGTTCACCTATTTGAGTCCGAACCATTTCACCCATGAGCATAATCTCAAGTTGCATCCATTTATCTATCAGAGCCTCGAGATTATCCTTCTTTATAGCTGAGTAGCTTTCCAGTACATAAATACCATATCTTTCTTATTCATTTTGCAGTTGATGGGTAAGTTACCCATGCTTTTTTCCGGGTCCTCATTGCATGGAGCATTGTTCTCTCTCTAACCTTCAGTCCAAGAAATTCTTTTTCAGTCAGATGTATTTCATGTATACAGCATATTGATGGATTCTGTCTCCTGATCCACTCTGCCTGTGTTTCTTTTTGTTGGTTTATTGAGGCCATCTACATTAACGTTTATCACTGACATGCACTGGGCCATCTCTGACTTGCTGTCCTCCTGCTGTTGGTCCCCACTTTTCCTCTCCATTGAATTGCCTGCTCTGGTTGGTGATGCCCCTCTGCCACTGTCCTTGGAACTGTGGTCATCTTTATCTTTCTCTAGATTATCCTTTGGTACTTTGTGCTGGATTAGCTTGGTGTTCAAGAATTCCTTCAGTTGTTCTTTATCATGGAAGTATCTTATTTATCCATTAATTTTGAAAGATAATTTTGCAAAATACATCAGTCTGGGTTGGAAGGCGCTTTCTCTGAGCACTAGAAACACTTCATTCCCAGCTCTTCTTGACTTGATGGTTTGTGTTGAGAAGTCTGCTGTGATTCTGATGTGTTTTCCTTTATGGGTGATGTGTTTCTTTTCTCTAAAAGCCTTTCATGTTCTGTTCTTGTGATTTATGGGCTGTGGGGAGGAGAACAAGAAGCCAACGAGAGGCCATGCACAGGCTGCAGGGAGGAGAGCCAGACGCCAGCCCTTTCCTGTGAGTTTCCTGCGAGTTGGCACCATGTGTGGGCTACAGGGAGGAGAGCCAGTGGCCAGCTCTTTCCTGTGAGTCAGCGCCATTTGTGGGCCACAGGGAGGAGAGCCAGATACCAGACCCTTCTGTTTTGCAGGTTGAGTGACAAAAATAGCCAAGGTCCAACCCCCCACCTTGGTAAGCGACCAGCTGATTTGGAGAAAGATAGGCTGATATGATAGCTATTGAAGTAAAATACAACTTAATGCTTGTACTGTTTGGTGCTTCAATGACTTTGCAGGTCTAAAGCTGGTAACCTCATCATTTATTTAGAGGATAACAATACAGAATATAGCATCTATGTGGGTCTCCTTCTGAAGGTGGTAGCCATTGTTAATTCTCTATTATCTTTTATTTAAAGTCCTGTATTGTTTCCATCTTTTTGTTTGGTTGGGTTTTGTTCTGTTTTGTCTTGTTGATTTTGTTACATCTGATGGGATGGGCAGCTCTTTCAAAGATAACAAGATATATTATGGCAGCCATTTTGGATTTACTATTATCTTGTTTTGAATTCCTGTATTGTGTTCATTGGTTTGGTTTATTTTTTGTTCTATTGTGTTCTGTTTTCTTTGGCTTTACTATGTCTGAAAGTGTGTGCATGTATTTTGAAGACAACAAGAGGCATTATGGTAGCCATTCTTGATTTTCTATTATCTTGTTTTTAAATCCTGTGTCACTTACACTGATTGGTTTTGATTTGATTTATTCTGCTTTATTTTGCTTGGTTTTATTCTCATTAAAGTAAAAATTACAAAAAAGTATCGTGTTCTCATGCTTAATTTCTGGGATCTTATTATATGTCTGGGTGTAGATCTATTTTGATTTTGGCTAGTTGGAGTTCTACATGCCACATTTATATGTATGTCAGGTCATTTTCTTGCACTTTGAAAGTTTTCTGCTATAAATTCTGTAAGTAGTCTTTTTATGTCATTTGTATTGACCCCTGCGTTTTTGCTGACACATATCAGCCTGCAGTTATTTTCTTTCTGCTGTCTTGCAGCCATTGAATTGTTAATTCCCGCTTCCTTGTTATTTTTAAGAGATCTTTTCTTTCACAATTGCCAGCTACAATCCTGCCTTCAAAGTCTGAAAGGCTATCTTCATTTTCTTTCATGCATATTTTCCATCTTTCAATGGAGTTTTTAATTTCCTGGATGTGTCTTTGAATCTGTTTCATGCATTGCAATTCTTACTTATATTGTTTATTCAAAGTTTTCATCATTTTCCCATGCTTCTCTTTTTAATCTATATCTTCATTAGATATGCTTAGCAATTCTTTCATTATGCTTGTGATTTCTGCTTTTACTGAGATGTTATTTCTGATCTGATTACTTTTACAGCCTTATGAAGTTGCTCCTTTACTTCAGTTGCTATCCTTTCAGAAGTTTCTGCTGTGTGACTGCCATTTTCTTCCATGTCTGTGTCTCCAGAACTTGTTCTGTGTGGGCTGGAAGTCTGAGATTGCCTTTTGCTCCTTTGTCTTGACAGTTTCCTGGGTTCCTCCAGACAAGTCAATTGTGGAGTCTCAGGTACTTTTCATATTGGCTTTCCATCTGCAGTGTAGGGGAATGGGCCAGGCATCTGGGTTTCTCCTAAGTTAGGTTCCCAAGAAGTTGGTGGACTGTGGGGCAGGTTTGTCCAGACATGCGTGACTACACTGTGATTCTTGCAATGGTGGCCATTGTGGGGTGGGGGCTGGGCTGTCTGCTTCTCTTGGCCCACACTGTTTATCAGTCCTAATGGAGGCTGGCTAGCTTGTGGGGGAATGACTGGCTGGTTTTCCTATCCTGTGCAGTCTACTAGTCCAGATGGCAGCTGGTCAACTGTTAGTATTGAAACTTGAATACTAAACTCCTGTCTTGCTGGGCGATCAGAAGCTCTGAGGTTCTATCCTGATCTGGTTCACCTTTGGGAGCCTCGTGTCAGCTAACGGTGTAGTCCCTTATTTTAAGGAATCCCCACCAATAAGGAGGAGGTGTCACCTCAAGTCAACCTGCAGGAGGCTGGCAGAGACAAGGTGTTGCACTCTTCCTGTGAGCTCTGCAGAGCAGGAAACCCCACCGAGTGGCCAGACAGGGTTCTTCTCCTGCCTCAAGGCAATTTCTAGATTTCCTTCGTGTAAGAGTGACAAGTGTCCACAGGTGCCACGCCCCATGGAATACAGGAGTAGAATGGAAGGAGCGGTGCTGCCTCAGTGAAGAGGCTCAGACGGAAGCCTAAGTGAGTAAGTACTTCAGCACCCATCCCGACCTCCCCCTGTCATGCATGATTCCTGGGTCAGCCCTGGAGAAGCCATTGGCAGGTCAGGTGCATGGAGGAGAGACACCTAGCAAGGGCAGACAGTGCTCAGGGAATTGCAGAAAAATGGGAAATTAGGAACAAGTGAGTTAGGTTGGTGTTATGGTGATAGAATGTAATGCATTGGATTGAGATAATTAAAAATTAATTCTGTTAAGTGTAAGTTTTCTTTGTTTGCTTGTTTTAGTTCCTTGAGGTACACAGTTAGGTTGTTTATTTGAGGTTTTTCATCTTTTGATATGTAGACATTCATCCCTATAAACTGTTCTCTTACTGTGTCTTTGGTTTCTTCCACAAATTTTTATTTTATTTTAATATTACTTCTGTTGATTGAATCTTTGGGATCATATATAGAAGGTAAGTGCTACGCTAATGCTTTTTACAATTTTATTTTCAGGCATAGTTTCTCTAAGTCGCACATATTAGCCTTGAACTGCTCAACCTTCTGCCTCAGCCTCCCAGGTAGCTGAGATTACAGGCATGCACAACAAACTTCAGCTGCTTCTGTTCCTCCTCGTCCTCCTCCTCCTCCTCCTCCTCCTCCTCCTCCTCCTCCTCCTTCTTCTTCTTCTCCTTCTTCTTCTCCTTCTCCTTTTATTTCTCCTTCTCCTCCTCCTCTTCTTCTTCCTCCTCCTCCTCTTTTGGCTTTGGCTTCAGCTTTGGCTGCTTCTTCTTCTTGTTCTTCTTGTTCTTGTTCTTGTTCTTGTTCTTGTTCTTGTTCTTCTACTTCTTCTTCTTGTTCCTGTTCTTCTTCTTCTCCTTTTTCTTCTTCTTCTCCTTCTCCTCCTCCTCCTCCTCCTCCTTCCCCTTCCCCTTCCCCTTCCCCTTCCCCTTCTTCTTCTTCTTCTTCTTCTTCTTCTTCTTCTTCTTCTTCTTCTTCTTCTTCTTCTTCTTCTTCTTCTCCTTCTCCTTCTTCTTCTTCCTCTTCCCCTTCCCCTTCCCCTTCCCCTTCCCCTTCTCCTCCTCCTTCTCCTCCTCCTCCTCTTCCTTCTCCTCCTCTTTCTCCTTCTTCTGCTTCTTTCTCTTCTGTATGTTTGAGAGATTTTTCTTTCAGGTTACTATGAGGTTTACATGAGACATGTTTTATTTAACACAGTATATTCTATGCTCTTAACTCCAAGTACATACAAAAACTCTATTCTTTCCCACACATTATGTGACTAGTGTCACAATTTTTGTTTTTATAGTGTGTATCTATTAACACGTTTTGCAGTCATAGTTATTAATCAAGTGTGTGATCTACTTTATAGAAAGTAGCATGTGCTGCAGAGAAAATAACTGTTTACTCTGTTCTAATATTGTGGAATACTCTGTAGAAATCTATTAAATCCCTATTTCAAGGGTGTATCTCAGCTCTGATATTTCTGTATTGATTTTTTGTTTATTTGATCTGTCTTTGAAAAATTTGGTATTAAGATTCACTGTTATGACTGTGTTAGTATTTGCATGCTCTTTTTCTTTCTTCTTATTTTTTCCTTTTGTTTTTATTTGACACCAGGTCTTGCTATGTATTTCAGAATGGCCTTGAACTCAATGTAGCCCAGGTTAGCCTTGATCTTGCAGCTATCCTCCTGCAATGCTGGGATTACAGGTGTGCACCACCCCATCTGGTCTTTACTTGACTTTCTATGTTTAGTAATATTTGCTTTATGAAGATAAGCACCTGAGTATTTAGTGCCTAAATATGCATAGATGTTCTGTCTTCTTATTGTGTTGTTCCCTTAGCTGGAATGTAGTGACCTTCTTTTTTTTTGCTGATTAGCTTTAACTTGATGTTTACATTGCCAGAAATTAAAATTGCCATCCCTGCTTGCTTTTCGAGTCCTGGTATATTAAGTGTTGTTTTCTACTTTTGATGTTAGGCAGGACTATCTTTTTGATTAGATGAGTTTCTGGAATACAACAAACATTTGGATTCCATATTTTGATCCTGTCTATAAATCTGTGTCTTTTAATTGGGGAGTTGAGGCCCTTAGCATTGAGAGATATTACTGAGAGATTTTAATTAACTCCTATCATTTTACTCTTTGTTGCTGCTCCTTTGTTTTTCTTTTCTTTTTTATTTTTGTTGTTGTTGTTTTTCTATTGATCTTGTTTTGGGTTTTCATTCCATCTGGGATTTAGCTTTGTTGGTTTTGTCATTTCTGTCTAAAATATTGTTGAACATTTTCTGGATTGCTAGTTTGGTTTTTATATATCTCCTGAGCTTTTCTATTCACAAAAAAGACCTCATTTACCCATCTATTTTGAGGAAAGTGTTGCTAAACTTGTTAATCTGAGTTGGAAGTTGTTGGCTCTTGGTATATGAAATACTTCACTCCAATCTCTTGAGGTCTTTAAAATTTATGTTGTGAAGTCAGTTGTAATTCTAGTGGGTTTACTTTTACATGTGATTTTTTGCTTTTCTCTGACTGCTTTAAAACTTCTGAGTTTTTTTTGACATCTGACAATTTAATAATAATGTATCTTGGTGAGGTTCTTTTTTCACCATAGTCATTTGGTGTTCTGGAAGTCTCACTTCTATGTTGATCTCTTATCTTACATTTGGGAAATTTTATATTATTGTTTCTGAATATATGGTATTATTTCTGTGTGCATTATCTTCTAGCTTTTCTCTAACTCCAATTAGCCTTAGGGTGGCCTTCTTAGTGTCATTTAGTAGCTCTTGGATGATCTTTTCTTGTTCCCTTGTGTGTGTGCGTGCCTGTGTGTGTGTGTGTGTGAGAGAGAGAGAGAGAGAGAGAGAGACTCCTCTGAGTATTTCATGATAATTCACCCTTTGTCCTCAACCTTAGATGAGATCAGGTGCCTACAGGGTGGTGTGGCAGTAGACTGTCCTTAATTTTAAGCACTCTGTCTTCACTTTGGTCATTTCTGCAATTTATTAATTCTATAGAGTTTTTTATTCCAGGTATTTCTGTGATACCTCTCCATGATTTCTGTGTCCTTGGTGTATTAAACCATTCATGTTTCAAATATTTTGACCATCTCTTTCCACATTTTGTTTGTTTGCCCCAAATCCACCCTGGGCATCTTGAGTGATAGTTCCATTATTGTTTGGGTTAGTTACTTTGAAATCACCAAATTTCTCCATCCTTTGTTTAGTATTCTGATAGAGATTTTCTACCTGGTATTTACTTTCCTCTTCATTTATAATGCCTAGATCTGCCTCAGGGCAGTTGGGAGTCCTTGCTGAGGTATTTTATTGCCTTGACTTCCAACAATCTGGTGTATATATATGTATGGTCTAATTTTAAAAATTTTTCCTAACTTTTCCTTTTTTGTTGTTCATGTTGAGGTCCAGTAGGATAGGGAGAGCTTGTAATTTTGCTGAGCATATTTAGCAAGTTACTTCCTCCCTATGCTGTATTTTCAGGTTTATATGTCTAGAGATAGTATGCACCATTTCAGTTGTTTAATTTAAGCAACTTGGATTCCATCAGCATTTTGCAGAAAAAACTACTTCTGATTATAGCATCATCAACAGCTCTGATTACACATCACTTCTATAATATAGATCTTGCATTTACACTTTCACCCTTTATCAATTCTGTTTGCAGACTCTATTTGTTAATGGTTAATAGTTGTTTTGCAAATCAGGGAAAGTGTGGTTGGTAGGGGTGAATAATGATAGGTGAAAAAAAGAAAACGATTAAATGACATAGAATTTTGTTGGAAAACTTTTAGTTGAGTGTAAGGATTAACTTTGAGAGTTTTAAGCAGATGTTTGTGGCAGCAAAGATGAGACATAGGAGGAGAAAAATGTACGTTGTGATTGAGAAATGCTGTGTGATTGTTGGACCCTTTTAATTGGTTTGTGTACTTGCAGTGTGGAAAAGAGGTATGGGAGGGATGGTGTGAGGTAAGATATGGAAAGGAAAAAGGAACAGCACGGGGAGGATAGAGGGTTAATACCAGAGAAGACAGGAACGACTTCCAGCAAAATGGCACAGTGGTGAGCAGCAGAGAAAGAACTTTTCTAAGTTTTGGTGTCCAGACCCTGGAATATAGCAACATGAGGAAGAGAAGGAGGAGAGAAGTGGGTCACATGGGCACAGGAAGGGTCTTAACTAAGACTTGAAGCCCATAGAAAGAGATAATTCAGGAATTCAGCAAAAATAAGCAAATCAACACTTGCGGCCCTGCTCGACAGGGAGAAACAGCAAAGAAGCAATGCAGTCTCCATCCCTGTGTGAAGGTAGAGGTTCTCCCAGATTGGGAGAAGCAGTAAGGAAGCTACATAGACTCCCTGTGTGCTGGCAGAGGCCTTGTCAGCTAGGGAGAAGAAGAAACGAAGCCACCTCCACCTCCTGGGGCAATTCCCATAAGCAACCAGACACGACACAGGCTGAGACAATAATAACTGAAGTAAGGAAGCAACTTGACATTTATCTTGTTTGATTGACTTTGGAAACCCAGGGCTGGTAGTCTGAGAAATATTTGGAGGATAACAATATGCAATATAGTAATGATTGTGGATTTCCTAAGGTCCTATCGCTGTTTGATTTTGTTTCATTTTACTGTTCTATTGTACTGCCTTTGAA
This sequence comes from Dasyprocta punctata, assembly GCA_004363535.1. Classification (NCBI taxonomy): domain Eukaryota; kingdom Metazoa; phylum Chordata; class Mammalia; order Rodentia; family Dasyproctidae; genus Dasyprocta; species Dasyprocta punctata. Next base: position 45,765 of record RJWM01010491.1, on the reverse strand, counting down.
AATGTCGAAGAGAGAGAGAGAGAGAGAGAGAGAGAGAGAGAGAGAGAGAGAGAGAGAGAGAGGGAGGAGATAGGAGCAACTAAGAAAAATAGCAGAAAATAAAAAATTAAAAAATCATCATGAAACAGGTGTGGTGGTGCACTCCTGTAATCCCGGCACTCAGGAGGCAGAGGCAGGAGCATTATTGTGAGTTTGAGACCAGCCTGGGTTAAAAAGTGAGTTCAAGGCCATCCCGAACTGCACAGTGAGATCCTGTCTCAAAAAGACAAAAAATAAAATTCATCAGAGGCATGTATAGTGGGAAAAAGAATTAAGAAAAGAGATAATAATGAGATTATGGGGGCCTGAGGTGAAGAAGTCAGAGAGGAAGATGAGAAGAGGGAGACAACCTAGACACCAACTAAATTACAACAAATGGAATTAAAAATAAAACCAAAAGCAAATAAACCTAAAAAACAGCTGAACAATACAAAATCTAATCAAGGAAATGAACAAGTGTCCCTGGCTCCATCCGGAAGGTATCTGCCAGGACGTCATTTGCCAGCTCGCAGGTGCACAGGCAGAGTCTGACGTTGGCCCAGCGCTGGCATTAGCAACTCCTCCCATCCCCCAGTGATGGTGGAATCAGCAGGAAGAGTCACTAGCAAGGATGGAACAACCAAGTCTCCAGCAGGTGTTCTTAGAAGACTGTGGCTGCTTTTCTTCACTGCCTACTGATTCTGCAGCAGATAACAGTAGCAGGCATGGAACTGCTTGGATCCTCACTCTCAGAATCCACAGATTTCTTGAGGCATGTGTGGGCTTCTCCTGGAGTCTGCAGTCTCTGCTGCTCCCTTTCATTCAGTGGTTATCATTGGGGACTCTGTAAAGAATTATTGCAGCTACAGTTCTCTGTTAGCTGCTGTGATAAAGAGCCCACGAATCTGCTACTCCCCTTCTCTGGAACATGGTGCTCTGTGCTTTCATTTTGGGAAGTTCTCACGTATCTGACAGGCTTCACACAGTGAGGCAGAGTCGAGCCACATAGGATAGTGTTGGGGTGTATGGCCCCTCGCCTCATTGTCCCCTGCCCAAACAGAGAACATCACAGCCTGGCAGCATTTCCCCCAGCATACAACCCGGGTGAGTTCCCAGGGAGCTGCTCCCGGCCTATTTGTTCTCAGACTCTGAGTTGAGAATCCATTGCTGCCTGTTAGGAGTTGTCTTGGTTACTTGTCACTCATTGCTGAGACAAAATACCTAACACCCAAATTCAGTCCAGGAAAGGTTTATTTATTTTACAGTTTCTGGAGGTTTCAGTCCATAATCAGCTGGTTCCAAGGCAGGGTGGCATAGCACAGGGGCAACACTTCAAGGCAGCATCCAGAGCAAAAAGCAGTCAGAGTAAAAGGAGCAAGAGCAAGCCTCTTCTCCTCCCTTATATTGTAAACAGGCCACTCCCCAGGGTGGGTGTAGCATTCACAAATCTCCTTGCCTTCCTTTGCACAGGCTGAGGATGTTTACAAAGTAAGAACCCTGGCTCCCTGCTGAGTCTCTCAGTTAAACTTCTGACCTTCTCATATTGACACAATGAACAGGTAACTGGTTGTGCTTTACACCCCAGGATGTAGAGCTGCTGAGTTACTTAATTAAGCTTCTAGACTTCTCAAGTTGACACAATGTATAAATCTTAACAGGAGTCTTCAGTACTGGACCCTGAGTCCACCTTAGTCACCCCCTGGGACCTTGCTGTTTGTCCCAACCAAATTGGGTCTCGCATTCAGCTCAGGAACACTGGTCCATTTGAATCCATACCCAGCACTCTGGGTTCCCTTGAGTCTACAGTGGAGTCTCACTCACCTGCTCCAATCCTGGGCTCACCAGAGACTGTCTGACATCTAACACCAGTGCCTGTGCAACCAGGGTTTACACGGGGTGTTCCAAGAAAGCTGGGCAGAGCAGAGTCTCCACGCTGCACTCAGCCACAGACCTCAACACAATCCCTGCCTAATACTATAGGCCAGTCCTCTGCCTGGTTAAGCATCAAGGGTTAATGACTACTTATTTTGCTTGTGACTCTGGACACCTGTGAGGCAGCACTGAGAGCTGTATGCCTTCACTGGACTTGTGGAAATCTACCTATTAGTCCCGGGCAGATTTGTTTATTTTCTGAGCACTGAGAGGACTGAGAGTCAGGTCTGAGCACCCACTGGAGCCTGTGAAACAGACACTGAAAAATCCATCTGGTAAACAGCAGAAATTGGAAATCAATGGAAAAATAAATCACAATAATTATAGAAACATGGAAATTATAGAACATGCTACTGAACAACCAGTGGGTTGCAGATTAAAATAAAGAAGAAATTAGACTGTTTCTACAATTGAATGATAATGTCAATAGAATATGTTGGAACCTATGAAATGCAATGAAAGTAGTCACTATGAATTCACAGTGATGAATTCTCATATCAGGAAAACAGAATGAACTCAAATTAATGACATAATGTTGAAACTCAAGCTTCCAGAAAAAGAAGAGCAAGTTAACCCAAAGTGTGTACAATGTAGGAAATGATAAACAGAGCAAAAATTAATGAAATTGAGACTATAAAAACAATACAAGAATCTGGGCATGGTGGCTCACCCCTGTAATCCCAGCATTCAGGAGGCTGAGGCAGGAGGATTGTTGTGAGTTCAAGGCCAGCCTTGGCTACAAAGTAAGTTCAAGGCCAGCCTGAACTGCACAGCAAAACCTTCTCTCTCTCTCTCTCTCTCTCTCTCTCTCTCTCTTTCTCTCTCTCTGTCTCTCTCTCACACACACACATACACACACAAAACAAAACAAAACAAAAAAAACAAAAACCTCAGAAAACAGTAAAAACAATCAATGAATCAAAGAGTTGTTTCTTTGAAAGGTTAACTAAAATAGGAAGAGAATGATCCATGCCTCCTGAGAATCCACCACATTGTGTCATAGAGGATCCAACCAGAAGACAACTAGCCAGCCTTCCTGGTGAGTGGTACGAGTGGTGCAGATTCCAGGAAGAGAAAGAACTGTGCCTCCCATGCACCTACCGGTGTGTGGGCTGAGAATCAAGACCCCCCTCCCACCGGAAGTAACCTGCTGGTTTGGAGGACCAGCCAAGTCGATAGCAACTAAGGTATATAGAGCAACTAAATGCTTGTATTGTCTGGTTGATTTTGCAGGCCTGGGGCCCTGCAGTCTGAGCATCTCTTGGGAGGATGACTGTATGCAGTTAGATACTTTTCTCATAACTGAGGCAAAATACCCAACATACAAAGTTAAACTGGGAAAGATTTATTTAGCTCACAGTTTGCAGTAGTCTCAGTCCATAGTCTGTTGACTCCAAGGCAGGGTGTCATGTTAGTCAGATGTCGCAAAGGAGAAACAGTTCATGGTGGGCAGAAAGTAACAAAGCAACAAAAGACAACCACAGCTTTTTTTTTCTTTTTTTTAATTTTATTTTTGTATTTTTTGTATTTTTTAATTTTAAAGAGAAAGAAACAAAATTTCAAAACATGTTAATTAGAGAGTAACAATGGTTAAGACATTGCATATTGTTATCTTTAAATTATTTATTCAGAATACAAGATATCTACATTTACTTGACTGAACAATGTCACACCAACTTTTCAATGAACTCAGAGAAATTAGTATTGCTATCTTAACTATTGTATACATGCATATATTATTTCTTTCAGCTTCTCACACTAGGGAGACAATGCAATGTTTACATATTCGAGTCTGGTTTATTTCACTTATGAGCATGGCTTCTATTTGAATCCATTTACCTAAAAACGTCTCAAGTTTGTCCTTCTTTATGGCTGACTAGTACTACATTGTATGAAAATACCACATCTTTTTTATCCATTCATCAGTTGACAGACATTTAGGTTGTTTCCAAGATCTTGCTATTACAAATTGTGCTACTATAAAGGGGTGCACATATATCGCTGTGGTACGATGTTTTTTATTCTTCTGGGAATTTGATTCTCTCACCCAGAAGAGGAGTAGCTAGGTCAAATGGGACCTCCAATCCTAGTTTTTGATGAGGAATCTTCACACTGGTTTCCAGAGACGCTTCACCACTCTGCACTCCCAGCAGCAGTGGAGAAGAGTTCCTTTATCCCCACAGCTCCTCCAGCATTTGTTATTAGTTGATTTCTTGATAATAGGAATTCTTTGCAGGGTGAAGTTGAATCTCAGTGTTGTTTCAATTTGCGTCTTTCCAATGACCAGAATGGCAGTTCTTTCTACCCCTCGTAAACACAAGGCTAGTTAGGATGGTTAGCATTCACACCCTTAACCCTAGTGCCCTTGATTCTAGCAATGCACCATGAATCACGCCCAGCGCCACACACTCTAAATCCAGCCACCTCTGTATGACTGAATGAGGCTTTGGGGGAACATTTAGACAATATTTTGAGAGATTCCCATACTTATTTCCCTAATGGTTGTACTAATTTGCCTCCCCACCAGCACTGTACGAAGGAAGTTTCCTTTTTCTCCATAGCCATACCAGCATTTGTTATTGTTTGATTTCCTAATGATTGCTATTCTCTTCAGAATAAGATGGAATTTTAGCACTGTTTTAATTTGCATTTCTTTAATGGCCAGAAATGTTGAACGTTTCTTCATCTATTTGTTCACTATTTCTATTTCCTCCTATATGGAGTGTCTGTTTAGTTCATTTCTTTAATTTTAGGCCATTTAGGTTTTTTTCAATTTTTGTATATTTCAGATATTAGTCCTTTGTCTGAGGAGTAGCTGGAAATTTTTCCCATTCCATAAGCTTCCTATTCACTGTACTGACTGGTTCTTTTGCTTATGGAGGTTTTTAGACTGACATAAACCCCTTAATTGAGTTTTGCTGATATTTCTGTGCAATTGAGGTTCCTTTCCTATGTGCATGTCTTCAAGTGTTTTACCTTTTTTATCTTCCAGAAGGTTTATTGTTTCAGTTTTAATGTTTAGAACTCTGATTAATTTTGATTTTAGTTAAGTATATAGTGACAGATAAAGTCCAGATTCATTCTTCTACAAACAGATAACCGGTTTTCCCAACACCATGTGCTGAATAGGCTATATTTCCCCCAATATATGCTTTTGGCCCCTTTGTCTAAGATCAAATAATTGAATATGTCTGGGGAGGTTTCTGTATCCTCAGTTCTGTTCCACTGATCCACGTGTCCGTTTTTGTTCCGATAGCATGCTGTTTTTTGTCACTATTGCTTTGTAGAATAACTTGAAGTCAGTTCTGAAGTGTTTTCTGTACTTCCTGGTTTGCTTTTATTGCCCCAAATTACTTTTGCTATCTGTGTCTCTTCTGGTTCCATGTGAACTTCAGAAATTTTTCTCTAGATCTGTAAAGAATATGGTTGCTATTTTGATGGTAGTGCATTAAATCTGTGTTTTGAAATTATGGCCATTTTGACAATGTTGGTTAATTTTTTTTAATGAAAAAGAAATCAAGAAGGTGAAGATTACTACATGATTTGAAGGCAGTTAATCATACCATGAAAACAGCAGGAGCACTTCAACTGGGATTGTCCAGTCCCATAGCTATTCATTTTGCATTTTTCTCTCATGGTGATTGATTTAAAAGACTGTTTTTTTTTACAACTTTCTTCAATCTTCAAGATAAAAAAGTTTTGGCTTTAGTTTACCCTGTGTTAATCACCAGGACTTTATGTGTCATTTTCAGTGGTTTTACCTGCAAAAAGGAATGGCAAATAGTCTGACCTTATGTCAAGAGTTTGTGACTGCAGCCATTTTGTCAGTGTGTCAGGCTTATCTACCTGCTTATCTTATTCATTACATGGAGGATATTCTTCTAGCACATAAATAGTCTTCCACCAAGTCTTTATCCTATTAGATAATGCTCTTTGCAGTGCAGGCCTAGTTGTGGCTCCTTAAAAGGTGTAAACAGTGTCATGTTTTCCATATTTGGCCACATTATCCAAAAAAGACATTTTGTGCCACAAAATATTCAGGTCCCTGTTAATAATCTTGCAACCTTAACTGATTTTCAGACTTTACTTGATAATATTAAATGAACAACTCATGAAAAGGTCTGTCTGTGACATTCTCAAAGGGGACCTGGCCCCCATGACTCCAATGACGTTTACATTGGAATCTAAAATCACCTTGGACAAAGTTAATCTGGCTCTCTGTAAAGCCCAACTCTCTAGAGTTGACTTACCTTTGCCAATATTTTAATCATTTTTCCAATTCACTCCATGTTCACTGGGGTCCATTGACAGTCTCAGGGTCCTTTACAATTGTTATATTTGCCACATGCTCCACGTAAAACCATTATTGCCTTTTAAGGTGCTGTGGCAGAACTGACTGCAGCCTTTTGGCTGTGAGATACAAACTATTGTTGTTCCCTTTTCTTCTGCTGAAAAACAGAGGCTGTGGCAATTTTCATCTACTTGGTATTCTGCATTGGCTAACTTCCTTGCTGTTATTGATTGTCATGATCCTTCAGATTTTCGAGGCTAAATTGCATGAGACACTGTCAGGAGGTGGAGACTTGAGAAACAATCAAGCTTTATTAAAACTGGCAGATGACAGGACAGAAAAGGGCTGAAACTGTCAATGATGTGTATTTGTTTTCCTGAACTCTTATACAGTTTTCAAAGGTTCACAAGTTCCTTGGTTACCATAGCAACCAAATTACCTCACATCATGTCGTTGGCATGTCACAAGAAACTTTTACAACTCTTTTCCTCAACATCAGGTTAATTTGTCATACAGGATGTGGGCAATTGTCATTCTGACTGGTGTGTGCTAAACCTGTCTGTTCCTTATCTAAGTGTTTAGTTCTCTTTTGTGGGACTTATGGTTAGCTAGTTGGGAGGGGGATTCGGGGAAGAGGTCACTTATAGTGTGACTACAAGCAAAATGCGAGACTGAAAAAAATTGAATCACAGCTGCTTCTACAAGATAAACTGATTCAATTTGCTTCCCTGCTACACTTCATCTTTCCTTCAAAAATAAGATTGATCTCCATAGCAAGAGGTGTCTCTGTTTTCACTGATGGGTCTTCTTTGGGCAGGGGAGGTTATATAAAGGCCTCCTCTTCCAGAATACAGGATACTGGTTTTTATTCTGCACCAAAGACTGAGTTACAAGCTGTCACATGGGCCTCACAGCATTATTCATCCACTCCAATTAACCTCTTTTCAGACAGTGCTCATGTGTGTGATGTGATGCACCACACTGAAACTTCTACTATACACACTGGTCAAGAAGATCTTTTTCATTTATTTATTTTATTTTATTTATTTTTTTGCAGCACCGGGGATTGAACTCACAACCTCATGCCTTGTCAGACAGGCGCTTAAGTCACTGAGCCAAACTCCCGGCCCTGGTTTTTTTAGAGGCAGGGTCACACTGTGTAGCTCAGTATAGCCTTGCACTCCCTTTGTAGCCAAAGCTGGCCTTGAACTCACAACACTCCTCCTATCTCAGCCTCCCGAGTGCTGGGATTAAAGGCCATTTATTTCATACTCTCCAATTTGTCATTCAGCCATGTCATGCTCCCTGTTTTATTGGTCATTTATGCTTCCATTCCCAATTGCTGTGGCCTCTCACTGAGGGAAACACTGCAATAGACAGATTACTGGCTGCTGTCACTATTGCTCCCTCGGACACCATTCAACAGGTTTCTGCCTTCCATGCTACGTTCTATCAAAACACCTCTACCTTACAGAAACAGCTCCATTTAACCTCAAAACAGGCTGGACAAATCGTTAAGCAATGTTCCTCATGCATAATACATCTTCCCTCACCCTGTCTGGGAGTTAATCCCAGAGAATTTTGACTCCATCCTCTCTTCCAGATGAATATCATTCACATTCCTGATTATTACCCTTTGTACTGGGTCCATGTTTCAGTAGATGCTTCCTCAGGATTTAGTTTTGCTTCTGCCCCCACAGGCAAAGGGGATAACATGTCATTGCTCATATTTTGGATGCCTTTTGTGCCCCTGGTTGCCTGTGGGCTCTTAAGACTGACAATGGCCCAGTATGTACAAGTGCTGCTTTCCAAATGTTTTGTAAAAGTTTTCATATCTCCCTTGTCACAGGAATTCCTTATAACCCTCAAGGTCAAGAACTTGTTGAACACACTCACCACATGCTCAAAATCCAATTACAAAATCAAAAGGGGGAATCATTCCACACAAAATTTACACCTCATAATAGACTTCTCTTGGCCATATCTCATACTAAGTTGCTAAATTCTACTAAGGATGGAGCTAGAGCAGTAGAAAGGCAATTTAAGAGGTAAAGAAAAAAATGTTAGCAATGGTCCTTTGGAAAGAGCTTCATACTGGACAATGGCAGGGTCCCAACCTGCAACTCACTTGGAATAGAGCATTTGCTTATGTCATTCCAGAGAATGGTGAACGGCCTATCTGTGTGCCAGAGAATGCTATCTGGCTGTAACATGGAGCCAGACCCAGAGAGGAAGTTGATTTCACCTTTCAAGAAGCTGATGCTCAGTCCTATGACAGTGATGCCTCAGACACCACACCTGACAGAGAAAGATGGCACTAGATCTGATCCAGGGCTGATTAAGGGAAATGACCCAAAATGCCCGGGAGATGGTAACCAAAAACAGAAATCAAAGTTGTGAATAGGTGGTAAAGTGCTTGGAGAAAACTGAGTTAAAAGATACATGAAAAAAGGGCACAAAAATGTTACCAGTATTCTTAAAATAAAAGAAAATACCAAACTATATACTGACTGCAGATAAAATATTTTGTTCCTTTGAAAACCTTCTTAAGAGAGCTCTGCTAACTGACTTACAACAAAATCTGACTAGTCTATATACAGTTATAAATTCTACAATTGTAAAAATTTATCATAATTCAATTTGGTCAAAAATATAGTTGAGGGCACTCTGATTTTGTAAGATGTTTTTCTGTTTGTCTGATTTTGTAGCATGTTTGTCTGTTAAGCTGTGTACTTGTTTGTTTGTCCATTTGTCCAATAAGTTAACAGTTGTTTTTAGTTTGAACTCAAAAATTTTCTCTTTTCTTTTCTTTTTTTTTTTGCATATCTGGATCATTTATTCATAATTTAATTTGGGTTATAGCTTTAAAAAGCATGCTTCCATCTGGGTTGCCAGTTGGTCAAAATGACATTAAAATTGTGTTTTCATAAGTCACCAAAGATTGTTAAGGTATTAAAAAAATCTCTGAGAGTGGAAGAATTTATTATACAGGATTCCAATTGAATAAGAAAGCAGCTGTCTGGAATCACTTGAACCAATTCTTGTTCATTAATTGGAGGCTCCAGTGATCCCATGGCATTATGAGAAATACTCCAATAATTGTTATTAAAATATATTATCGTGATGTTTATGTTGGTCATCATCAAAAGGATTCGGTTTTCTACACTGTGAAGTGTTTTATTTAAAGATGCTCTCTTAGAAATGTTCTCATATGGCTGAGAATTCATTGTTCATAACTTCATGGTGTGTTAAATGTATTCATTCCTCCAGATGTAGCGGTCTCCCAAAATGTAATGCAGGGATTGATTTTGGTCATAGACTTTTCCTTCAGATTCAGACTTCTGCCTTTAACAAAAACTCATGAGATGTACATTGCACTAAAGGGCAACAAGTTAGGTAAAACCTTGTGTATTAGATAGGGAGGATTGACTAAAAGGGATATTTTATGTCAAAATGGAAATTCCGATGTATTACAAAAATGTCATCATGATTGTCATGCTACAATATTATGTGTAGTTTTAATTTCTAATTTTCTATGTAAAATATGTAACTGTTGACTTTCGACAGGAATTTAAATGGTCTATCCATGGTCGTTAGAAAATAATGGTTCCATTTAATTTTCTAAGGTGTTTGATATTTAGATAAGATAATAATGTAGTTTACTGCCTCTACTACACTGTACTGTTATCAATGTTTTCTTCTGAATGTTTGACAACTAAGGGTTGGACACTAAAAATTAGAAAAATATTGGGCTAGGAGGACAGCCAATATTTTGGTCCCAGCACTCCAAGGTCACTGAGGACATGGGACATAAGAGAATCTCTGATGTAACATCCTACAACTTGGTGAGTCCCTGGTCTTCTGACCAAGGAGGTTGTGGGAACACAAAGGAAAGTGGTCAACAATATGTAGTTTGCCTAAGGAGACTCACCAGTAGAGAAAATCTCCTAAGCTTTCACAGATAGCAACTTGGTCAAGCAATGGCTGTGGCTCAGTCAGATGACTGATACTGACAGAAGTACAAAGAGGTGCTGTGCATGATTCCACGGCACTTCCTGAGGAGGCTTGACTGACCTTAATAGATAGCAGCAGATGAATTGTAATTAATACAGGTCTTACCTTAACTTGGTCTTGAACATTCAGCAGAAAAGTGTAACCACGAATTGTGTAAAATGATGTAATAGTAATGTTAGTTATAAAGTAACTCAAATCACTAATACTTTCTGACAATTTCCAGCTCCACTGGAAACTGAATACTGTTATGGATTAATGGACTGTATATGGTTAAACTACTGAATGCAGAAGCTTAAAATCCTTGGACTGAAAATGTTTAACTTGGATGAGTAAGTTCACTTAAATGAAAAGGGTTAAAGAATGAAAATTTCTTCTACAGAGTTCTCCAAACACAGCTTCTCCAACTTCAACTGACCAACCATCACTTGGACCTTCAAAATAGAAAAGGGGGAGATGTAGGGAGAGGGTGATGCTGGAGATTGATCACACATGTGGGGCTAAAGCAAAGTCATTCCTGAGAATACAGAGAGCCCAGAGCAGCTGTTCCAGCTCTGAGAAGGCAAGCTGTCCATGCCAGCTAGACAAACAAGTTGCTAGGCAGAGGAGTTGAAATTGACATCCTCCTCCTGTGTGTATAAGTAAACATGCTACCTTGGTTGAGCAGTTCCTTTTCTCACATCAAGAAACAAGACTCCACCTGACCTCAGCTTTTATGTCTTGCCTTTATTTTTACATCTTCTCATCATCCTTCCCTCCAGGAATTTGGAGAACTGGGCTCATACGCAGCAGTTTATAAATGTTATGTCTTCTTTTAGAGTTGTTGCTTTAACTAGTATCTAGAGATTTCCTTTTCTCTTCTTACCTATTTCAACTTGAACTTTTCCATTTCTGATAGCAGAATTTCTACTCTTGCTTGTTTCAAGGCCCTGGCACATGGAATGTTCTTTTACATCCTTTAATTTTTAGTCTATGACTATCTTTTTTGGATGAGATGAGTTTCTGGAATGCAATAGATTGTTGGATTCTGCTTTTTGATCCAGTCTGTCAGGCTATGTCTTTTGATTGACGAGTTTAGGGTGGTAATATTAAGAGATATTACTGAAATGTGTTGGTTATTTACTCTCATTGCCTTCTTTAGCTTTAGGTATGTCATTTGCTTTACTTTTCTTGATTGTTTTGTTGCAGTTTATTCATCAACCTCATTAGATTCCTCTGTGTTTTTTAGCATATCGAATCCATTGTTTCTGCCAAGACTATCCTTACTTATTTTCTCTAGAGCTGGTTTAACATGCATACATCTTCTAAGATGGTCTTTGAATGGAAATACTTACTTCTCCATCTATTTTGGAGGATAGCTTTTCTGATTAAATTAATCTTAGTTGGAAGTTGTTTACTCTTAGGAGTTGCAATACCCCAAACTTTTCTGGCATTCTGAGTTTGTTCTCAGAAGTCTGCTGTGGTTCTAATTAATTTACCATTGTATGTGATTTTTAATTTTTCTTTGGCTGCCTTTTAAATTCTGGGGTTTCTTTTGCTGGATATCTGTAAAATTAATGAAAATAAGCCTTGGTGAACTCCTTTCATTATTATTATTTGGAGTTCTCTATAAGCATCACTTTTTGTATTCTAAAACCTTATGTTTGGGAAAATTTTTCTGTAATCATACTGGTAACTTTTCTCTAACTTTGCTTATCCTTAGATTGCTTTTTTAAAAAATTGCCATTTGGAGGATGCTGGATAGCCTTGTCTTGTTCTCTTATTTTCTCTTTGGCTTTTTTGAGCTCTGTATCATAACTCACTATTTTGTTCTCAGTATCAGACACTGTCTTTACATTGATCATTTCTGTTATGTATGGATTCTATATTTTTTATTTCGGTTTTTTTTGGTCTGTGCTTGGAGTTTAATATCAGAAATTGGGATGACCTTAGAAGTCATCTCATTCAGCCCTTCACGAAGGAGGAAACTAAGGCACAAAAATGCGGTGCCACGGACTCAAGGATACAGAATGCATCAAAGGCAAGGTCTTAAGTTTAAACCAGATGTCCTGATCCATGGTCCACAATTCTCACTAAAATGTCAATGCGGCAGGAGCCCCAGGGCCACAGATTCCACTAATCACCCTCTGGATCCTCAGAGGTGTTGGGGCAGCCACCTGGTGAGGGTTATCATTTCCCCTCTTCCAAACTCACTTTGTGGGCAGTGAATGACCAAATCCCCCAGGGTACCTACAAGCTGCCCCCAGGAAAGTCACACTTGTCCCTCCTGTTCAGGACCAGCTGTTTATCTCTGAGTCTAAGCTCACAGAGCTCTCCTCATCTGCCAAGGACTCCAAGGTCCCAGACATGAGTCTCACAGATTCCGAGTAGCTCTAAGTGTCTGGGGCCTGCCTTTGAGTCTCAGAGACACCAGGTTGTAGGCTGAAGCCCAGGTCTTCAGCATTCTCAGCAGGACCCAGACTGGGATCACCACCAGGACAGCCACTGGAGCATCTTGCTGGCGCTGAGGTGGCTGTTGTGGCTCCATGACCGCTGGCCACCTCCTGTCCTGCTGTAGCCTGTGCAGTCACTCCTGTGGCTGCTGTGGTTCCCAATTTAGGGGCCAGTAGAAGTTTGGCAGCAAAGGCCCCAGGCGAGTTTTTGAAAGGGTCCTGGAGGTGGTCCTGGCCGGTGTTCCAGGTCCTAGGGAAAGGGAGGTTCACCCCTGGGGGACATGGTCAGTGGTGATCCTGGAACCACCACCACTAGGGACTCAGCTGAACCTTGGGGACAGATGCTAGAGGGTGTGGGGTGTTGTGATTGCATGGCAGGACCACCATGGGTCCTGGGGTCTCCTGGCTTCCCCCAGCTGGGACCCTCTGTGCCTCACATCATGTGAGGAAGGGGAGAGGGCTGAGGGTACTTCTGGGTGCTCACCAAGGTGGATGGCACCTGTTTCACGTATTTCCATCTGTCCTGGTTTTGAAAATTCCCTGTCCTTTTTGAATCTGTCATTGAAATTTGGAACTGATTTGCTTAGCTCTTCCAGTTTCTCAACTATTTTCCCCAAATTCACTGTAGGCTTATAGAGTGTCATTACTAGAAACTTTCTAATGGATTCTGCCAGCCTGGGGCTTAGCTATGTCTAGTATGACATCTGCCCAACTTGGTAGCGGGCTGAGAGAAGCAACTTATTTCTCCAAGGGTAATGTCTATGTTCTCCTTCTAGTTCCGGAGATAAATCCCTTGCTCCCTTTTAGCGTGTGTGTCGAGCCCTCTCTAATTCCAAGACTTCACAACCACTCAAAAGCTTCACCCCCAGCTCCCAGTAAACTTTCTGTTTCCTGTTTTGTGCACACTGCTGCTGCTTCGAATCAGCTGGATTTTTTTTTTGGTACCTGGGATCAAACTCATGACCTCATGCTTGCCAGGCAGGCGCTTGTGTCACTGAGCTAAATCCTTAGCCTCGAATCAGCTGTCAATATATCATTTTGCCACCCCAAACTCCTCCCCTAACCAGACCTGATAAAAGTAGTTCTACTTCTTTGTTCTCACCCAAGGGTGCTTAAATCTCTTCCACAGCTCTCCCTTCCATACAATAAAGGCCTCTTTTCTCCTTTCTTTGTCTCTCTACTGCACCAAAATCTTACCACTCTCGGTTCATTTCCTATTTGAACTCATCTATTTCCTTCTTCCCTTCAATGAACTGTTTATAGAGCTCTGCTGCCTGGTATTTGTTTGCTTCTTCCTTCGTGATTCCTTGTTCTGTCTTGGAAGTGTTAGGTTTTTTTTGGCACAATAGAGAAGCAACAAGTGAAAAAAGAAGAATGCATTTATTGAGGACATGGGTAGGAGCACACAACCCGTGTTGGTTGGGCTATCTCCTTTGACTGGATGCAGAAGGACGCAGGATTATATTACCTCTGATTGGAAGTGGCTCATGGGGCAGGCATTGATGATATGTGAGGAACTGACTGGAAGTTGCAATTTGGGCTGAAGGGGAAGAAGGAGGTAGTGGCCATTGGGGTAAGTGTTCCCACTTTGGCCTGCTACCATGTTATATCATCGCCATAATTGTACAATAATTTATACTAGGGCAAGAACCTTTCATTCCCATCTTTGTATTGTTAGGAAAAGGGCAAAAACTCTATTTTAGTACTTCCTGCTGGAGCATCTTGTTGGGGTTTAGGAGGATTGAGGGGGTGATGTTTGATGCTCTTGTAAAAGCTGGTACCAGGTGTTTCAGCCAGGATAAGGAGTTTCTTATTGGTGAACATTCACAACCCAGATTGGAGAAATAAAAAGACAAGGTGCTATGAGGAGGCAGGCCACTATCATAATTAAAGGACCCAGGAGAAGTAGAAGGAAAGGTGCCCTTGATCCGAATGTGTTGTTCCATCAGGACTATGGTGAGGAAGATTCTGAAAAATGAGCTTGGAGTTGGAAGGGGTGAAGTTATGGGAGGGCATTATTCCCCCATCTGAAAGGGTAAAAGTAAAAGTGTAGGTAGGACTTGTTCTTGGTCCAGGGGTTGAGCTGGAGAGAATGGGACACATGGGAAATATAAGGCCTGACAGTTGAATCATGTCTGGGAAATTATAGACTAGGAATGGAGAAGGCTGTGGCTGTATCACTATAAGTGAGATGAGAACCCAGACTCAGAGGAGTCTCATGTTTAACTAAATAGCGGAGGGTGGAGAGAATGAAGATAGCTTTAGGTAGAACAGTATGAGAGCAATCTTATGTATAATGTGGGAGTCTTTAGGAAAGACTGCCCAGAATCTTATAGTGAAAAAAATAACTAATAGAATGCAAGGAATCAGGTAGCAAATAGGATAACAAAACATGACTTAGTCTGAAAATTGTGGCTGTGGTCCCTTGGTGAGATGGAGATGAGTGGGAGATAGGAGGTGTGATGACCACTCAGGGTGTTTAGAGTCAGGGGAGTTAGGGTTAGGAGGGCACTACTTAGCTTGAGTGACTTGGAACTAGGATGGAAGTCCAGTGACCTTGAGTGCTGTTGGACTTGTGAGGAAGACCAGGTGGGGGCCACCACAATTTGGTTGTAGTCCTGTGGATTTAGAATATTTAAGATAAATTAGGTCTCCTGGGGATATGGGAGGACCTGGTTTGGTCCCATCAGAGGGTTGGGGAGGACAGAGATCGGCATGTTGTCATAACAAGTGTTGGAGGAAGGAGAGGGTTGGGATGTAGTCAGCAAGATGAGGGAGTCTTTGGGAGGCAGGAAGATTGTGGAGTTTGAATGGTCGGCCATACATGAGTTTAAAAGGACTTAGAAAAGTAGGAGCCTGGGGAAGTGTTTTGAGCTTGCCTAAAGAAATGAGGACTATCTCTGAACCTTTGAGGGAGCACTGTCTAGGTAGCTTGTTGAGACCTGAGAGTGTCTGGGTCAGTCTACGTAAATGCAAAGAAATCCTGACAATCAGTGTTTAGGGGAATGATAAAAAAAAAGCATCTTTAAGCTCTAAGACTGTGAAGTGAGTGGTGGAGGGAGGGATATGAGAGAGCATGGTATAAGGTTTGGCATCACTGAGTAAACTCGCGTAACAGCATTCTTGATTACCCTAAGTTGTTGTACCAGACAATAGGACCCATTAGGCTTGAGTACCAGGAGAATGGGAGTTTTGTAGGGTGAATGGGTAGGTTTGAGAAAACCATTGTCTAAAAGACACTTGATTACAGGTTTGAGTCCCCGTGGATGTTAGGAAGCTATAGGATAATGTGGAATGCAAGGAAAAATGGAAGGATCTCTGAGATGAATTTAAACAGGTAGAGCATGGGTAGTGTGAGTGGGGTCAGAGGTGTCTCAAACTATGGGATCCACAAGGGAAGAATGAAGAAGGGGGGATGGGTTTGTGGTGCAATATGATGGTGTTTTGAGGATGAGATCTGTGGCGAGAAAGAAGGTAAAGGAGAAGTTAAGCTTTTGGAGGAGGTCCCTACCTAAAAGCGGTGTGGGACATGTTGATATTACAAGATAGCTATGGGAGAAGAAGAGAGTTTGGAACCTGTTTGAAGAGGCTGTACAGGTTGGCCCTCAACACCCTCTACCAAGACTGAGGATTTAAAATAATGGTCTGAAAACTCAGGAAAAACACTGTATGTGCCCTCTTTGTCTACAAGTACAGAGAGTGTCTTACCTGAGCCTCCAGTGAGACTCAGAGCTCTGGTAAGGATACCTTAATGGGGGTTGTGGGCCTCGAGTCCCATCAGTCTTCAGCAGTAAGTCTAAGTAGTTCAGCCAGTGACAAATCTGGTGGTGACAAGGTCTCCTGTAAGAGAAAGGAATTAGAGGTTGGCTTACCCACTGTCTCATGGCTAGGACAGTTGCTCTTTCAATGGCCCTTGAGACTGTAGAGGGGACAGGTCCTCAGAAGAGGAAGTGAGTTGGGTCATTCTCTTGCCAGTATCCTTTCTTGTCACACTTGAAACCTGGTGGAGCAACTCTGCCTTGTTTTGGTTCACCTGTCTTAGGAGTCCCAAGTATCAATGCAAAAAGATCAGATTGATATTGAACAAGTTTCCTTTGAGTTTTATTTCTGTTGTCGTAAACATGAAAAACCACACTAAGGACATCTCCCTGTGGGGTTTGAGGGCCAAGTTTAGCCTTTTGTTTCAGGATCTGGCCTACAGCAGGAGGTATCTGTCTCCTGCTAGGCCACAAGACATCTGGTCCTCTGTGCTGGCTTCTTTGAGGGCCTAGCCTTGTCTGACTGCCTATAATATTTTTAACTGACTCAGCTGCCTGTAACATTTTTTTCTCTGAAGAAGTAACCCAAACTGCCATGAGGGGTAATGGGTGATGACAGATCTGGCTTCTTCAGGCTGAAGGGGGTCATAGTTGTTGAATGGCAATCAGAGATACTCTGCAGAGCTTCTAACTAATGGCCCTGAGTAGATACCAGGCATTTTCATCTTGCGCAGGCATATAGCTTTAAGTTTAGAGAAGAAAAAGGCAAAGAATCAATTAAGCATGTATGGGTCAAATAATAGAATCAACAGGATAATTATGACTACAATTCTGGTAATGGCTTCCCATAAGAAGGATAAGGATAAGGTCAAGGGAATTTTTGAAACTGACACACACATTTAGTTTTTACAATTGCATAAGTACCTCGTGCTGTTAGAATGTCAAATGCCATCTGATTTTGGAGGACAGCCTGTTTTATTAATTTAACCCTTTTTATTTAGGAGAGGGATCAGCTGTGGTGTCATTTAAGGCCTGTTGAGTATAGTTAATTATGGCTTCAATATACATCATATAAAGTTTCTCTGGACAAGATCTGATGGATCACAGTAACAGGACTCTAAAAGAAATTTAGCATATTTATTATTGTTTTCATCTGTATGATGTCTTGGGGTTTGGCACCTTCTAGGCAAGAACAAACTTCAATCAAAGCATGTATAATCAAAGCATGTATAATCAAAGCATGAGCAGTAGGTCT
Source organism: Dasyprocta punctata (assembly GCA_004363535.1). Classification (NCBI taxonomy): domain Eukaryota; kingdom Metazoa; phylum Chordata; class Mammalia; order Rodentia; family Dasyproctidae; genus Dasyprocta; species Dasyprocta punctata. The sequence continues at coordinate 28,068 of RJWM01010491.1, read as the reverse complement.
GACAGTTAAGTTTAGAAACTGTTTCTAAATTATAGCAATTGTAACCCATTGGCTCTTAGGTCCTTTTGTTAATGGAGTTGACATTTTGTGAAGATAAAAGTTATCATTTGAGTGGTGACTACATGTTGGTTCCTGGTTGGAGCAGAAGAGAAAGGTAGATGTCTGGATATGAAAAAAGATGTCCATCATCATAAACAATCCCAATTTTATATTTGAAGCCATGGATATACCATAAGATCAGCAATAATCAATTGTTTTATCCAGGTGAAACCTTTGTACAAGTATTAAGAAGCTTAATATATTTGTATAACTTTAGTTGGGGTGTCTCCCATAAGACTATGGAGATTATTGGGGCCTCAGATTAATGAATAAGAGCTGGTTAATGTTACCAGGCATCCACTTTCTCATTCATTAATTGAAGTCCTGTCCACCAATCTCTTTTTACCCCAAAGGATTTTGTTTAACCAATTTTAGCACCTTTTTGAGCAACTGGCAACCCAGGTAGAAGCATGTTTTTAAAATCTATAACCCAAATAAACCTTGAATAAATGATCTGAAAATGTGAAAAAAAGGAGAAGGGAAAATATTGTTGAGCTCAAATAAAAAGAAACATCTGTTTGTGGGTATGACATACAAAGAAATATATACAGATGATCTGTACAGATTGCACATAGAAACATACACAGTTTAACAGACAAATATCTTACACAATCAGAGTGCACTCAAATATATTTGGCCAATTTGAACTATAATTTACACGTATAAGTATAAATAGACTAGTAGAACCTTTTGTTGGTCAATTAACAGAGATCTCTTGAAATAAGAATAGCAGACCCAGGGTCATCTTCAGCAGCTTGATTGGCTTTTTCTCGAGCTGTTTGCCATAGCTAAGTTCTTGTGAGCTGAGGGTGGTGTTTACAATCACATAAACATCCTTGAATGTAAATCATAGCAATTAGTTATAAATTCAAACTCTCTAATATAATTTTGTGGGTCAATAGAAAAGGAACCTAATTTATGGTTAATCTGAGATAGGTCAGCAAGGGAAACAGGAACATGAATATGAACTTGCCCCTTGGGACTGGCCTGTTCACAAAGGGGGAATAGGGATTGAGGCTGAGAAGGCTGTAGAGTGGGAGGAGTAGATGGCCACTGAGCAGCCAACTGCCCAGCAGGCATCTGTGGTCAACTACAAGGTGATCGACCTTAAAATGGCTGCTCATTACCAAGTGACAGGGGAGCACAAGAAGGCGACTGGTCATCATGTGACCTGAAACAATATGACTGTGCTGATCACATGATGAGGGACCACAAGATGGCAGCCATTTACCCTGTGACCTGTCACAAGATGGCGGTGGAATGTTACATGGTGGAGGACTGCAAGATGGCTGCTGTCCTCCATGTGAGCTGCAGCAAGATGACTGCTGAGGACCAATGTGGTATGGGATTGCCAGATAGCAGTTGAACACCATGTGGCCTGCTAGGTGGCTGAAACACACGAGATGGAGTGTGGTGAGCCAGTAGGGAGACTGGCAATGCAGGGGCAGAGGGGTAAGAAGAAGAGCCTTCCCACAGGATAGATGGCCCAGGTAGAGGGGATTGAGGAACCTAAGATTGGGGAGAGAAGGAAGCAGGGGGCTCAGAAGCCTCTGGTTGAGGCCGAGGGGTTTGGGCTTGGGGATATGGGGGAGCAGTAAAGACAGGAGGCAGAATCATCTGAGGGGTCCGGCGGGGAGGAAGGAAGAGGTCCTGGTACAGCAGAGTGAACCAGCAGTGCTTGGGTCACCATAAATGACCGAATGAGAGAAGAACACATCCTCAAAGTGAGAAAGGCATGAATATAAGGGATTTCTGCAAACTTGCTGCCATTGTGACAAAAGTTACATAAATCTTGTAGGATAGAGGGGTCAAACGGTTTCCCCTTAGGTCATGGGCTGTTGTTAAGCTGGTAGGTCAGCCAAGCCACTTGGCAGTAAAAGATTAAAAGATTTTTGGTTTTTATAACCTTCTTTAGGCCACGAGCACCAAGGTTATGCACCAGGCACTCCAGTGGTGTGTTTTTCAGGGGACAGGAAACAGTATTCCCCATTGTGACTGAATTAGAGGTGAACCAAGAGAACAACTTTGCCTCAGAACGTGAGAGCTGTTAGCCCTCTCCAAGGAACGTGAAAGCTGTCCTGGGTCACGCTTATCAAAAGAAGTTATCATCTGTCTTGAAAATGTGACAAGGAAGGTCCCAACACCACCCATTCTCATTGGCTGTCACCAAGAGTGTGGGGTGGGGTCCCAGAAGATAAGAGGGTAATGGCTCTGCCTCAGTTATACAAAACATGAGAACTGTTTGTCTAGGGATGGCAAGAAGTTTTCTAATGTAAGCTTACAAATTTTTAAGGCTAGGAAAATGGAACAGAAAACCTTGGACAGAATGGTGGCTCGCCCGTGACAAATGAAGTGGGTTGGTGTTGGATGCAGGCTGGTGGTGGCAAATAAGCAGATAGCAGAGGGAGGAAGAGTGGCTTGTTGAGCAGGGAAACTCAAAACTGGGGGTGACCCCCAGGAGCTCAGAAACACTGCCAATCCAAGTCACAGCACCAATATGTTAGGATCTTTTGGCAAAATAGGGAAATAAGAAGTAAAAAAAGAGAACACATTTACTGAGGATGTGGGAAGGAGCACACAATCCATGGCGGTTGGGCTTTCTCCTTCGACCAGATACAGAGAGGCAGAGAGTTATATGATCTCTGATCCAAAGTGGCACATGAGGCGGGCATTGATGACATGTAGGGAACTGATTGGAAGTTGCAATTTGGGCTGAAGGGGAAGAAGAAGGAAGTGTAAATCAAGGTAAGTGTTCCCTGCTTTGGCCTTCTGCCATGTAAGACCATCGCTGTAATTGTACAATAATTTATACTAGGGCAAGAACCTTTCAAGGAGAGTCGGATAAACTCGAGGATCATCTATCTCCTTGCTTCCAAATGCTTGTATGGATATCTGTGTTAGATTCACCTATATATCTATATCATCTATATATGTCCCAATCTTTTCCCACTCCTTTTTTTTGGGGGGAGAAGCATTGAGGACTTGAAAAGTGAAGAGAGTTGGTGGTTTCTATGGAGACCTTAGCAGGAGGTTGCTTCCCCATGAATCATTTTTAGCTTTGTATGTCTAGTGGAAGTATTTACTCCTGTTATTTACTTTCTATGATTTTGATGCCGTCCCTATGTTTTGCTGAATTACTTTTGCCTATAACAGTATCAACAAATGTATTGTACTTCTTTATGGTAATCTAAGCAGTTACACTTTTCCCCTTGGTCTACCCTTTATGGGGACCATGATCGTTTGCTTTTTGTGGTTGTTTTGCCAAGGGGTAGGTGGAGTGGAGGGGGGGATGGATAAGGAGTGTGAGACACAAAGGGAGGGCTATTGGGAGTGGGGGAATGAGATGGGTGGACAGTTTGATGTAGGGTCTGGTTCTACTGGAGTACTTTTGGTTGAGTTCAAGGGTTTGTACTGATAGTTTTCTGAGGATATTTGTGGAGCAAGTATGAGATGTGCGAGGAGGCAGCTTTACTTTGTGATTGAGGGAAGCTGGGTGGCTGTCAGAACCTGGTGACAGAGAAGACAATTGGCTCAGTAACGTATAAGGGAACCAAAGGTTTAGGACAGGGAGGATTGAGGTTAATACTGCAGAAGATGGGGTGATGTCGGGAGCTAAAAAAGCAAAAATCTGGGAGGAGTTTACATATTTAGAAACAGAATAAAGGAACATGGTGATAGTATTTCTTTTGATCTTAGAGGTAAAGCACCTAGATAGGGAGCAGAGATGAGGCAGACAGCCTAAGCACTTGTAGAATCAGAGCCAATGGAAAAAAGTACATGAAAGTAAATACCTAACAAACACCAAAAGCCATAAAAGAACATAGCATAACCTCATACTACCAATTAAATCAAGAAACAATCAAATGTTCATATCTGTAAGACATCCATTGGAGGTGGGATGGGATGTAGCTCAGTAGCATACGCTTCTGACTGGCAAGTGCAACATACTGAGTTTGAGTCCTGTTACAAAAAAAATGTTCAATGGGAACACAGCTTAAGCATTGGAATGAGACAGTGTACGTGATTTGCATGTGATTTCTTTGCCAAAGCTCACACCTGAGCAAGTCCTCTGAGTCTTCCACAGCAGTGCAGAAGCCATCGCACACTCAGGGCTTCTTTCTGCCAGGTTGCAGGGGTTCTTGCAGAGTCTGTTCCAGTCCCAGTAGTTGGGTCAGGAACACTTGCTGTCCCTCCCCCTGAGTGTGATGGTGGAATCAGCAGACAGATTCACTGGTGTGAAATTGTCCACCAAGTCAAGAGTATTCCTGTCCAATCCAATCTGCTACCGTAGTAATAAGCTAGTCAGTTGTAGTGGTATCTGTGGGGGAAAGCTGAGAACACACCATGAGAGCCAGGTTTGATCTCCCTTTAAGCTAGAGAAAAAAATTCACTGTTATATTTTAAGCATCGAAATTCACAGTAATATTGTACGTATTGGCCCACAGCTAATATGCACTGAATGTGGGCAACTCTGTCTTTTCTTCTGGTTGGAAAAAAGAATTCAACACTAGTTTTGTAGAATCAATTATCTAAAACTCAGAGAGTTTGGGATTGGGTAATGCTGGGGGTGGGGGAAGAAAGAAAGAAAAAGTATCTCCTTTTTTTAAAGTCTTGTACTCTGTGGTATGGGAAGGAGGAGATAGATGAAACACAGAGGGTCCTAGTGGTGTTGTAAGGGCACAGTTATATGCTTACTAAAGGCACAGTTATAGAATAACAAACATGTAATAGCAAGTTAAAATCAAATAGTAGCCTCTGCCTATGCTTCTGCTGCCTGTCACATAAACACCCTGCTGAATACAGCCAGCCTTGACTGTCTGGATCCAGATGCTTTTCTCCCGATACTGCACTGGCTCCCTGCTGAGTCTCTCAGTTAAACTTCTGACCTCAAATTGACACAATGACCAGGTAACTGCTTGTGCTCTACACCCCAGGATGTAGAGCTGCTGCCTTAATTAAGCTTCTAGACCTCTCAAGTTGACACACTGTATAAAGCATAATAGCATGTGTTCCACTTTCATTGGAAACATCCCTTTCTAACATGAGCAAAACATCCTTCTGTTACTTTGGGTGTCCTGTGCCCACTACTGTGCCTCCAGTGAGTGGAGTGAGGTTACCCTCACCCCATCAGTGCTCCTCAGCCTGGCTTATGTAACCCTGTACTACTTCCGGGGCTGTGCACACTAGCAGTCATCACAGGAGCATCCCTGGGTTGGCCCCAAACCCAGGCTCAGGCTTCAGGTTCTCACCTTTAATGACGCTGGTCGGGGAGATTTCAAACATGCCTCTGCGAATGACAGAAAATTCCTTTTCATTCTCATGAGTTTTTATTCTAATTGTGGGGATCAGTCCAGTGTGCTGAAAGGCTGGCCTGCATCCACTGATGTGATAACATTGACGCGATCTGTCAATGTGTCTGACTGTGTTGATTGAATTTTTACATTTTAAGCTCTTTGGCCTTCCTAGCCAAACCCAACCCAAACAAACACAAACACACAATCCTAGTGTGGCAATGATGCATTGTGTTTTTTATATGCATTAACTCTCTGATTTATGAATATTTGAGTGGAGATCTTACACAGGTGTACTGTGTAAGACATCCCTTGTCAGATCACAAGGAATCTAATTTACAAACATTCTCCCAGAACAGAACTCATTTGTAAGTTGGGTACTTAACTGGATCTCTGAACCTTTCAAATTTTTGTGCAGCACTGGTGTTTGGACTAAGGGAACAACACTGAGCTACATTTTCAGGCCTTTTATTTTATTCTGAGACAACAGCTGGCATCAGGCTTGTGATTCTCTTGCCTCAGCCTCCCAAACTGCCGGAGTTTGAATTCTTTTTAGGAAGCCACATGTAAGTCGATAGGACTCACGGTTCCTGTGACTCCCCCATTTAGTGGATTCCTTGTTGAGGTTTGGCGTGAGGGTTTTTCAGGTTGGATAAAATGTGTAGGACTGTGTTTTCTCATTTTGTCCCTGGAAGAAGAGTTTATAAGCTTAGAGTTGTGTCTGTGTCATAAATGTGTAACTAAGCTGGGCATGGTGGTGCACGCCTTTAATCCCAGCACTGGGGAGGTTGAGGTAGGAGGAGCGTTGTGAATTTGAGGTGGGCTTGGGCTACAACATGAGCAAGCCCAGCCTGAACTACATAGTGCGACCCTGCCTCAAAAAAAAAATAGGCCTGGGAATATGGCTCAGTGGCTTAAGTGCTTGCCTGGCAGGCCTGAGGTTGTGAGTTTGATCCCTGGTGCCACAAAAAACAAACAAAAAAAAAGAAAGACATTTGAAGGCTGGGCTCGAGGTTTTGAGTTCGAGCCCCAGTACCACAAAAAAAGAAAAAAAGTTGAATTGTGGGTGAGAAATTTCCAGCAAGTCTTTGTGAACCTGAACTTTCACTGGGAAATATTTAAATCACAGTCATTGTGTTTACAGTATATGAGAGAATTCAGATTTTCTGTTTACATTTACTTCCACATAGTACATCATGTACTTCAAGATCCTGTACATGTGATATGTAGGAAAAATTGTTCATAATTTTTGGTTATTATTTTTTAAAGTGTGAATAATCTCTCATGTGATGTGCTATTTCTTCATATTGAAATATGTGCCAGCTTTCCCCAGGAAGAACTGATCATTTGTCTTTAACTTCACTTAGAGTATTTTGACATTCTATTTCTCAAAGTTTTGTATCATAGCTGGGTTCATCGAGTTTTAGAGAGTGGTATCTGACATATTCATCCATGGTTCTAACTTTGTCATTTCCTATCTGTGTTGTGTGATGCTCTAATTCACATTATCATTCATTTCACACATCCTCTACCACGGTTTGCTTCTCACTTCACTCAGTGGTTATTGAAGAATCTCTGGTTTTATTTCCAACACACAAAGGTATGATGTCTCTATGACTGCAGAGTCAGGTGAGTCTCAGAAGGTCCCAGCGTCTCTGGAGGTCTCTGTCACTGGCTGAGGCATCACTTAATGTCCTTTGGGATGTCTCCTGGGCAAGTGGGTGCCAGGACAGCATACACACTGGGCTCTGCTGTGAGGACCCCATCCTGGGGGTAAGGAGGTGCAGCTGTCCCCTCTCTGAGCGTCCAGTTGCATAGCTGGGCATAGGTCACATCTTGGGTTTCCTCATGTGGAGAAGCCTTAAGGGGAGAAGGGGAAAGGGAGAGAAGGGAGGTTCTCACTTGGGGCTGGGGAAGCCTGGGGCCTGAAGAGCATGGGACCCACCTGAGCACCCATCTGCCTGTCCTCCCCTGCCTGTCTGCCCTTGGTGTCCAGGAGCTGCCCTGACAGGGCTGAATAGATCCCACCCTGGGAGTTCTAGTCAGATGGGCTCTGCAGCAGGGACTCAAAGACAGAGACGGGGTCTCCTTGGTACCTCCCTGGTCCCCTCCAGCCATATTCCCACATAGTGGCCAGAGGGGCCCTTTAAAAATTAAACCAGACACTGCCCCTTCCTCATGGACCTTCAGGGGCTTCCTAAGCCTCCATTTCCTTCCTGAAGTGCTGCCCTCGCATTCTCAAACTCGGATCCTGCTCCCCACGCTGCAGTCACAGGGTTCATCTTCCTGAAGGAGCCCATGCCTGCCCCAGGACCTTTGCACTTGCTGTGTGCTCTACCTGCAGTGCTGGTGTGGTAGAGGTCCATATGGCCCTCTCCATGCAGGCTTCTGCTCAGTGCTCACCTTATCACAGTCCTCCCTGTGATTCTCCCTGGACCTCCTGCCCTCCACCCCTTTCTCTGCTTTAGTTTCTTTCACAGCTGTGTGCTCTCCTGACACTGGCCTCCCACCTCCAGCTGACTTAGCACAGGAGGGGGCTGTGCTCACCGCTGTATCTGCAGCCCACATGGAGCCAGGTCAGGAGGGAGACACCCATGAATGCTGCATGAATGAGGAAGGGGCCTCAGGAGTTTGGGGAGGTTCTTTCACTTGGGGTCCTTGTGAGACTCTGGGGCAGGGAACAGCCAGACTGAGGCTGAGGGCCAGGAAGGGGACAGAGGGAGGGGATCCTGAGGTCACAGGAAACCAACAGAGGGTGGGGTCACAGCAGGCAGAGGCCACAAAGTTTCCAGAAGGGAGGGCTCAGCTGTGAGGTCCCTGAGAGCTGAGTGGTGGAGGACAGAGCAGGGTCCCTGGGCTAAACTGGAGACAGGAAGTCCCTGTGCTCTGGATGGGGCGGGGTCTCACCCGAGCATCCAGCTCCAACCCGTCCTCAGGCTCTGTGTCCTTCACGGTGGCATCTGCAGGGACAGAAGAGGGGTCACCTCCTGGCCAGAGTCTGGGGTCTCTCAGTCCCCCAGGACCTGCTCTGTCCCAGCTGGGGACACAGAGCCAGGCAGCTGTGTGATGTCCCCAGGCCCACAGTGTTGGGATTCAGTGTGACTCATCCCTGAGCCCCAGCCTCCCTGGCCCTGTGATGCTGAGACCTCGGGGTGTCTCCCACCCTGCACCCCTCTTCCTCTCACAGAGGTTTTCTTCCTGGGCAGCAGCAGCTGGGCTGGAACTGGGGAGACAAGGGGGTGCCAGGCAGCCCTCAAGGCGGGAGGCAGAGCAGTTGGGGTCCTCGGGCAGGAATGACCTCTTCTGCAGGCCTCTCTCCCAGGGTGCTGACCCCGCAACACCTGCAGGACATAGAAAGTCAGCCTCTCTCAGGCTGGGAGAGGGACAGAGTCTGGGCCAGGAGGTCAGAACCACCCGGTCTGCAGGCCACGCAGGGCAGAAAGGAAGCCTGGGACCACACGGACCAGGGAGCTCATGAGGCTTGAGGAGGAGAAGCTCAGACCACACCTGAGACTCCCACAGGGATGGGCTTACCTTCCTCCATCAGACCAGTGTCCTGGGCCAGCCTGGCTCGGACCATGGGGGACCCACAACCTCCTGAGACCCAGGTCACCCTCTCCCCACTCACCCGCCTTCCTGCTTTTGCTCTGACACCAGTGTCGGAGGACAAGGAGGAGGAGGAGGAGCAGCAGCAGGATGAAGGTCACCGAGGCCCCGATCAGAATCTGCAGGTGCCCTTCCAGTCCTTGGTGACAAATCCAGTGACGGAAAAGCAGCATGACTTTGGGAATGCAGCACGGGGCCACTTGGTGACGGTTTTACTGTGTGCCAGGCCCATGCTGCGTTGCTAGACTCCTCCCCTCCGACCCTCACAGCTGTGGGACGTGGGATTGCCACACACGCAGACAGTGGACAGGGAAGGACACCAGGGCTGAGAAAGGTAATCAGTACTCCAGGTCTCCCAGCAGGAGGAGGCAGATCTGGGGGTTGGACCTGGAGGCTCTGACTTCCCGCCTTGTGAACCGAGTCCCCTGTGATGCGGAGAATGATCCTGAACTCCCTGCCAAGGCCCTGCACCCCACCTGCATGCTGTCACTGTCACTGCACAGAGGGACAGGACCATGGCAGTGTGAGGTTCTGGAGGCACCACTGGGAGGCCAGGCCTCTCCTCTACACCTGGAGAAACTGAGGCCCACACAGGAGGGGCTGGTCTGAGTCAGCATCTCCAGGGGAGGCTGCAGCAGCCCCACCGCTCAGCCCCTGCCCCAGAACCCTACCAGCAGCGCCCTCACTCACCATGCCCAGCCGGTGCCTCTGACTCTGGGGGGTTTCGTGACAGATCCTCAGGGCGTCCTGGAATGGGATGGTGCAGTGAGAGGCTGAGTTGTCTGCTCCCCACTTCACTGGATGCTCCTCACTGGGCCGAAGCCCAGCACCTGCACCATTAGCCCTCAGGCTGCTGCCCAGACCCTGAGCTCTGAGGACCTAGCTTATTTCTTTACATCTCTATCTGACCCTCAGGCCCTTGGACACCAGCAGAGCCAGGGCTGGAACCAGGACTGAGATGGGCTGAGATTCTCCAGGCAGCCTGGACCCAGGACACTGGGACAGAGGCTGAGACTCCTGCTGTGGAGTTGGGCAGTGAGGGTGGAGTGTGGGGAGGCAGGATCTTGGCAAGGAGCAGTTGAAGGGCTGGGGCTGCCCCCAGGGAGCCTGTGCCCACTCTCTCCTCCATCTGCACTGTGGCCTCACTGCAAGCCTCCCGCTGCCCATGTGGAACCACTGCCAGCCCAATGACATGGTGTAGTGGCCGTGCCTGAGAGGACCAAGCGGCCCTCCTGCTCCCGAGGGGTGATCCCCTCTGACTGACTTGCCACAGGAAGCTTAGCTCTGATCCCAGCCAGAGCTGTCCTTGAAGTAGTGCCAAAAGGACCTTGTGCCCAGACTGATGGGGTCCAGTGTTCCTCACCTGAGACCACGAGCTCCACAGGGTCACTGGGATGGGACAACAGATAGGGCGAGGAGCTCCGAGAGCCATAGCACCTGTAGGTTCCCCCGAGGACTGAGCTCGCAGCTCCCATGGAGAATTCAGCCTGGGACAGCTGAGCTCGGGACTCTGATCTCAGACGCAGAGGGGGATCAGCTGCCCCCTCCTTGGACAGAAGGAAAGTGTCCATCGGGATCCGTGACTGACACAGCAGGGTCACATTCTCTCCTGAGGACACCGTGGGTCCTGGCTGCACCGAGAGGGAGGGTGTGGCAGGGAGCAGTCCTGGAGAGAAGGAGGTGGTGAGGGGCTGCCCCACCTTGTTCTGAGCTGAGGCCTCAGCAGGGCTGTCTCTGAGGACCCTCGGTCTCTGTCTGTCTCTGTCTCCTCTGACTCTGCCCCTCCTCCCCTCCTGTCTCTGTCTCTCTCCCACACTGACACCCCACACTCTCCCTGACCATCACAACATGGGCTCCCCCAGCAGGGTCTGTGCAGAGTCAGGGTCCCTGACTGAGCCCTGGGTTCCTCACCTGTGATCAGGATGTCCAGGGGGTCACTGGGTGCCGACCACTCGGTGGAGGGGATGTGTACACCATAGCATCTGTAGCGGCCCCCCTGGGAGCCACTCCCAGGTCCCAGGAGGAAGTCTGCCTGAGAGAGCCCAGCCTGGGGCTGCCGGCCAGGTTGCTGGCGTAGGTCACCTTCCCCTTCCTTGTGCAGAGTGAATCTGTCATAGCCGAGGTCAGAGTGACACTGGAGGGTCAGGTTGTGTCCAGGGTTCAAGACAGGGCCCTGCTGGGTCTGGAGGGAGGGCTTCCTGGACAGCCCTGGAGAGAGGAGGAGCCGGGATGAGGGGCTGGTTTCTGCTGCACCCTGGCTGTCCTGTCCTGCCCATGGGTCCCCTTGTCTCTCACAGTCAGTGTCTCTGGTTCAGGTGCTGCTCTGAGCCACTGCCAGCACAGGGCCCATTGAGTTCAGGCTCAGTCAATGCATTTGGTGACTCAAAAGTTGTTGCATCAGACAGGACTTTCTCACCTGAGATTAGGAGCTCCAAGGAGTCACTGGGTTCTGACCACGCCTGGGGTTTGTTCCTATAATAGCCATAGCAAGTGAATGTCCAACTATGGCCGGGGGTCACAGGGCCCACAGGGAACAGGGCCTGGACCTGCCCATTGGGAAGCTGCTGTGAGTCCAGGTCCAAGGGGAGCTTGTGTTCTCCATCCTTAGTCAGAAAAAACCTGTCAAACTGCTGCAGTGAGGCACACTGCAGGGTCACATTCCCTCCTGAGGTCACCACAGGGCTGGGCAGGGCTGAGAGGCTCGGTTTGCTGTAGACTCCTAGGGGAGAAGGAGGCAGCATGTGAAATGGACTCACACCTCCCACACTGTCCCCAGGGCTGGGCTGTGAGAGGGGTCACCCCTGAGAGCAGACCCCTTCCTGAGGGCAGAGTCTGGGGCTGGGACCCAGAGTGTCCTCTCACCTGTCACCACCAGCTCCAGGGCCTCACTGGACTGTGACCAGGTACCAGATCTCCTGTAGTAACAGCGATATCGCCCTGCATGGTTTTTTTCCATGGATGGAATGGAGAATTTGGCCTTCTTCATGGGCTTTGGTGAGGTCTGTGTCTCCCAGGGCACTGGGCTTCCCTCTTTATCCAGATGGTACTCATGGGCCTCCAGGGTCCCCTCACACCAGAGGGTCACAGTCTCCCCCCAGGCTATCACAGAGTGTGGTTCCACCCAGAAGGCGGGCTTGGGCAGGGACCCTGCAGAGAATCGGGTGAGACAGTGTCAGGTCGGTTCTGCACAGTGCACAGTGAGGGTCCCACTAGACGTCATTTATTCTGACCCACAAAGAGCAGAGGAAATGAGAGGAGCCACTTACACTTTCCTCTCCTTTCCCCACCATCCAACAGTTACTTCCTCTGTCTCCCTGGATCACTCTATCTGGGGTCTCACAGCCCCCCTCCCATGCTGTCACTGAGCTCAGGGTCCCCGACTCTGCTCATCTCCTCAGCCTTTTTTGGAGCTGGATCAGGTCCTCGGCCATTCAAAGGAAAGACTGTGCCTGCATCACCTGAGACCAGGAGCTCCAGGGAGTCACTGGGCTCTGACCACACCTGGGGTCGACTCCAATAATAGCCATAGCATCTGAATGTCCACCTGTGGCTGGGGGTCACGGGGCCCACATGGAGCAGGGCTTGGGCCTCCCCAGTGGTGCTTTGTTGTGAGTCCAGAGTTTGTGAGAGCGTGTCTTTTTCATTGGTCAGAATGAACTTGTGAAATCCCAGCCATGACCCACACTGGAGTGTCACGTAACTTCCTGATGTCACCATAGAACTGGGCAGGACTGAGAGCCTGGGTTTGGTGTAGACTCCTAGGAGAGAAGGAGGCAGTGTGTGAAATGGACTCACACCTCCCACACTGTCCCCAGGGCTGTGCTGAGAGAGGGGGACACCCCTGAGAGCAGACCTCTTCCTGAGGGTAGAGCCTGGGGCTGGGACCCTGAGTGTCCTCTCACCTGTCACCACCAGCTCCAGGGCATCACTGAGCTCTGACTGGCCAGAAGGGGCTCGGTAGTAGCATCGATATAGCCCTGCATGGTGCTCTGTCACAGATCGGATGAAGAACATGGCCGTGTTCTTGAGTTCCAGAGATTTTTGTCTTCTCCAGGGTTCTTGGCTTCCTGCTCTGTACAGACCATATTCCCGGGCCCCAAGAGTCCACTCACACCAGAGAGTCACAGATTCCCCATGTGGGATCACAGATCCTGGCTGAGCCCAGAGCCTGGGTTTGGGGAGGGTCCCTGCAGAGAAATCACAGCTGGGTCCCAGGACCTTCCTCCTCCCCTCAGATCCCAGCTCTCAGCCCCAGGGCCCTCCAGACCTCCCAGCACCAGCCCACACCTGCTGTGCTCCATCCCCACTGCCCAGGGGTGGCCACTTGTCCCCAGGAGGAAGAAGGACTTAGGTCAGTTGGGGACACACTCACCTGCCCGCATTTGGGTTGTGGGGCCCAGACTCAGCCCTGAAAGAGAGTTCCCTGTGAGTGGTTTGCCCTGGAGCCTGAGCAGGTCCTTTGTTCTCTGGAGCCTCCTCAGCTCTGGGTCTCTGTTGTACCAGGGCTTATCTGTGGGTTAGGATCCCTTCCATACCTGGGTGTCCTCTCCCTTATTCCCTTCTCACCCAGGCAGAGCAGGGCCGTGAGGGTGGGCGTCATAGCTTCTCTAGCTGCGGATCACATCTGTGTAGAGAGCTGTGACTGCACAGCCCTTCAGGTCCCACGGAAAAATGCGGTGTGGGAACTTTAAGGCTGTGTTCTGCTCATCACGAGTTTGTCACAGCACCGCCCCACATGAACGAGAACTGCCCTGCCCATCAGCCAGTCTGCTGTGTTGTCAGGTGTTGTTCTGGGGCAGGCAGCCATTTGACCTGGAAGTTTCTCTTCCATTGAAATCTTCCTGCTTTTTATTTATCTCACTGAGGGCCAGGACACAGAAGCAGATAGACTTGGTATCTTCCTCAGCTGATTCTTTCCAGAGAATGGTGGCTAGGCCTGTTCCTTCCTCTCAGAGCCGCCCACAGGTGTCCTCATTCTCTCAGCCTGTCTGCCTATGTAGCACAGACATCCTCTGTGTGGTCGTCCTCCCCCAGCCCTGGAGATGCTCTGGGGAAGGCACAGGCTCCTGCTGCATGTGGACCAGAGCAGAGCCACACATAGTCCTGTCTGTGCAGCTCACTGGAGCTGCATCCTGGGAATCAGCATGGAGGAGAGATACAGGTCAGTAGGGCAGCAACACTGGCTCACTTCCTGGCCCACAGTGTGGGTTTCCTGTGCTAAACCGTCCCCTTTGTGGGCTTCCCTATTACCTTAGCAAGTGAGTCCGCACTCTTCTCCTTAAGAATAGATTTCTAAGCCATTGTTGCATTCTCTGTGCACCTGTATAAAATGATTATGAATCTGGTGCCAGCTGATTTCAGTTTATTGCCCAATTATCATTCTCTATTTTGTCCTGAACTTAGCCTTTCTCTCTGAGCCTCAGCTTCCTCATTTCCAGTCTGTAGCTCGTCACAGCGCTGCTAGTGATATAATGGGGTGAGAAGTTCCTGGACATGGTAGGGAGCTCAGCCTTGGTTCATTTTCAGAGCAGCAAAACCATGGGTTTGGGTAATGTGAAGTCCATGGTGTGAGATCATATGTATGCCAGTAATGGGTCCCTATTCACTCTGAGCACTTAGAAGTGGTCTGTGTACCACACCTGCAGCTCCCAGACCATCATAGTTATGAAAGTAAAGGTAGGAATGAGGGTTCTCAAATGAAGAAGGGTACAAGGAACAAAGCTTAGAGGGCACTGGAGTCTCAGGTCATCAAGGGGTCATTAAGGAGCAGGTTTCCTTTTGCCTAAGGGGGCAGACATGTGACAGGACATTGGCAAACCCACTGTGCAGAGGAAAAACCACATTCAAACCCAGCCAGGCCACATGTGCAGAACAGCTTCTGAGCTCTGGGCCTGGAATCAACAGTAGTGCTGTCTTCAATCTCCTCCTGAGAACAGAAAGAGGTTTCTGATAGGACAGCCTGGATGCGACATCAGCCTGAGGGGTGGGAGGTACAAAAGATGGCCACCAATGTGCTCTTGCCCACTGTGCTATTTCATACTGTTCTGCTCTCACATTGGATAGTGTGCTACTTTTCCTCTTTTCAATTTGTACAGACCAGCTCTATGGAGCATGTTTTTTTCCTCCCTTCAGTAAGTGTAAAACTTCACTATATTTTTGTGCTTGTTTTGTACAGTTCTTGGTTCTGAATGACAAGAACCTACAAAGACTCTCCAGAAGAAATCCCCAGAACTCCAGGGCTGAGTAACTGAAGTTCAGGCCTTCAAGTGAGGGTTGAAAGCTGTCATCCTCCTCCCCCATATTTATAGATGGACACTGAGGTGTGAGTTCACTATCCAGTGACCATGGTCAGTACTGAGCCACCTCTCTGCGGAGGCACAATACTCCAGTATTGTCACACACAGGCCTCATAGGCTATCATGAGCCTCAGGGTCACATTGGACTCATCCCTGCAGGCACAACTGCAGGCAGGCTGTACGTGGGAGGCATGGACACTGCAGGGTAGGAGCAGCTGCAGCTTCCTCTATCAGGCTTTTAAAATTTTTTCTCTGTTTTATTTTTTATTTTAAAGGGAATAAAACTAGAGAAAATGAAACAGAATAAAGCCAATCAAAACAAAACA
The DNA here is from genome assembly GCA_004363535.1 of Dasyprocta punctata. Classification (NCBI taxonomy): domain Eukaryota; kingdom Metazoa; phylum Chordata; class Mammalia; order Rodentia; family Dasyproctidae; genus Dasyprocta; species Dasyprocta punctata. The sequence goes on along the minus strand of RJWM01010491.1, from coordinate 12,450 downwards.
ATGAGAGCAATACAGGACTCCAATCCAAGAAAATAGGGAATCAACAATGGCTAATATAATTCCTCTTCTTATCTTTACAATAACTGCCCATATTGTAAAATATAAAATCAAACAAAACAAAACAGAATAAAACCAAACCAAATGAAACAATGAAAATGATACAAGACTTCAAAAACAAGATAACAGGAAATTAATAATGGCTACCATCTTCCCATTTTAGACATTTCCCCCACTTTCACTTTCATAATATCTATTGTACATTTTTTTATTTAACAAAAAAAGACACATATAAGAAAGACAAAAAGCAAAAGAGAAAAATGACTAGAGCAAATGCACAGCAGTAACATTATAGGTTTACAAAACAGGATGATAGAAACTTGACAATGGCTGCAATATTTCATATCGTTGCCTTCAAAATTGTTGTTTACATTAACAGATATAGACATGTAAAATTTATCTAATCATACGAGCATTCACTGTTCATTCTCAATAAGTAATACACTCAGCAGTATGTTCGTTTTAGTTATCTTACATATACACATATCCAGATTTATATCTTTTTTCTTTTCCCTTCCCTCTTTCCTCCATTTCCCTTCCCAATTGCTTTTGCTTTTAGAGCAGTTTCTACCTTTACATAGCATTTATTGTAGATTTTGGATCATATATACTTTTCCAGTTTCTTGCACTAGGGAGACAACACGTTTACACATGTGGATTTGATTTATCTCACTTATGAGTATTGTCTCAAGTCGTGTCAATTTACTTACAAAAGTCTCAACGCAATCTTTCTTGATAGCTGAGTAGTACCCCATTGTATAAAAATACCACATCTTTTTTATCCATTCCTTGATGATGGGCACTTGGGTTGTTTCCAAGATCTGGCTATTACAAATTGTGTTGCTATAAACATGGGTGCACAGATATCACTGTGGTATGATGTTTTCAATTCTTCTGGGAAAATGCCCAGAAGAGGGATACCTGGGTTGAATGGGATCTCTAATCCTAGCTCCTTGAAGAATCTCCACACTGATTTTCACAGTGGTTGCACCAGTTTACACTCCCACCAACAGTGGAGAAGAGTTCCTTTTTCCCTACAGCCCCTCCAGCATTTGTTGTTGGTTGACCATTCTTTCTGGAATCTCAGTTTTGTTTTAATTTGCGTTTCCCAAATGACCATTGATGCTGAACATTTTTTCATATATTTATTTCCCATTTGTATTTCTTTCTCTGAGAAGTGTGTATTCATCTCAGATGCCTATTTTTGGATTGGGTCCTTGAATTTTAGAGGCCTGATTTCTTTTAATTTTTTATATGTTTTAGATAGAAGTCCTTTGTCTGATGAACAATTGGCTAACATATTTTCCCAGTTCTTGGGTTTTCTTTTCACTCTGTTGGAGCTTTCCTCTGACATGCAAAAACTTTTTAGTAAGATGACATTCCAGGTGTTGATTCTGGGAAGTGTTTCCCGTGCAATTTGATTTTCATGAACTCTCTGCCTACTCCTATGTCATCAAGATTTTTACCTACTTTGTCTTCTAGTAAGTTTAGTGTCTCTGTTTTATGCCAAGCCCTTTTCTACTCATGTTCTGTAGGCAAAGTCCAAGCATGAAAAAAGATAGACCCATGTTCTGTTGACAAGGTCCAAACAGAGATCCGTGTTCTGTTGATAAGGTCCAAATATGGAGAGCCTCTTCTAAGAAAAGGTCGCAGCATAAAAATTGGCTTTGTGAGAATGGGTTAATGCTTCTTGGAAACTATTGTGTCAATTTGTGATCTGACACAGTTTGGAGAATTTCTTTCCTTCTTTCTTTCCCATGCACAAAATTAGTAAACAAAGTACAGAAACTCCCTAAGAACAAAGGGATACTTTATAAAATGTTTTTCTACAATTAATGGTGTAATTGTCTCATATTGAGTTGGCCCAACAAGACCAAGGTCATATCAGAAGCTTTGGAGCCTTTAATGATAATAGTAATAACCAGCTGTCTGGGGCTGTCTGGGAACCTCCATACAGAGAGGCCAATATGCTACTATGTTTTGAAGGAGACAGGGTAAGTAGAACATCCTTACAGCTGCAAGAACTTCACAGGGGGATAGGGGGGCTAAATCAGGGCTGAATATGGTCTTGTGTTTTGCAGGTTTTTAGTTAGGCTACCACAATGGAGTGTTTATTAGTAGCAAAGACACACTTCAAGGTCTTTAACTAATTATAAACTTTCTGCCTATGCTGACAAATCATGTAAGCATAGAAACCATGTAACCATAGAAAAACCTGTTGATCTCATTCTTTTTATCTAAACTTTTAACCTCTGCCAAGAAAGAAAGTACAAAATATTCTGTTAGAGCTTGCAAAAGAGTAGTAGTAGTAACAGTAATGGTAGTAGTAGTAGTAGAAGCAATGAATGAAGCAGATTCAAGCAGTCTCTGAGCTGTTTGTACGTCCGTTCTCCACGCGCCAATGCTCAGCCCACTTTCAGGGACTCTGTGGACCTAGCCCAGCTGGACCGTGGCAATTTTAATATTCAGATCTTTGATTCATTTTGACTTTATTTTAGTGTATGGTGATAGACATGGATCTAGTTTTAGTTTACTGCATATAGAAAGCCAGTTTTTCCAGCACCTTTCATTAAAGAGGCTATCTTTCTTCCAGTGTACATGTTTGGCCCCTTTGTCAAAGATGAGGTGGCTGAGTGTTTGTAGTTGTGGCTGTATCTTCTAATCTATTCCATTGATCTTCAGGTCTGTTTTGATTCCAGTACCATGCTGATTTTATCACAGTAGCTTTGTAGTATAGTATCAAATCAGGGATTGTGATGCCTCCTGCCTTCCCTTTGTTGCCCAGAATTGCCTTTGCTATTCTAGGTCTTTTCTGGTTCCAGATGAATTTCAGGAATGCTTTCTCTAGCTCTGTGAGGTAGGCAAGGGGTATTTTAATTGGAATTGCATTAAATCTGTATAATAATTTTGGGAGAATGGCCATTTTCACGACGGTTGTTCTTCCTATCCATGAATAGGGAATATCTTTCCATTTTCTGAAATCTTCTTCGATTTCCTTCTTTAGAGTAATGTAATTTTCACTGTATAGTTCTTTTACTTCCTTTGCTAGATCGATTGCTAAGTATTTCATTTTTTGGATGTTATAGTGAAGGGCGTGGTTTCTCTTATTTCTCTCTCAGTGGATTTGTTGTTTGTGTACAGGAATGCTATTGTTTTTTGAGTGTTCACCTTGTATCTAGCAACATTACTGAATTTGATTATTTCTTCCAAAAGTCTTTCAATAGATTTTGGGGGGTCTTCTATGTAGAGTATGATATCATCTACAAAGAGTGATAATTTTACTTGTTCTTTTCCTATCCTTATTCCCTTTATTTCTTTCTCTTTTCTTATTGCTCTGGCTAATATTTCCAGAACTATATTGAATAGGAGTGGTGATAATGGACATCCTTGTCTTGTTTCTGATTTTAAGTTGAAAGTTTTCAGTTTTTCTCCATTTAGTAAGATATTGGTTGTTGGTTTATGATATATGACTTTTATCGGGTTGAGGTGGAGACCATCTAGTCCAATTTTCTGTAGGGTTTTTATCATGAATGGCTGTTGGATTTTGTCAAAAGCATTTGCTGCATCTGTTGAGATAATCATGTGGTTCCTGTCCTTGGCCCTGCTGTTAAGGTGTATTGCATTTATTGATTTGTGTATGTTGAACCATCCCTGCATTCCTGGGATGAATCCCACTTGATCATGGTGTATTGTCTTTCTGATAACTTTCTGTATTCTATTTGCCAGTATTTTATTGAGGATTTTTGCATCTATGTTCATTAGGGAGATTGGCCTGTAATTTTCTTTTCTGGTTGGGTCTTTCTCTGGTTTTGGTATTAGGGCACTACTAGTTTCCAGGAATGAGTTCTGGAGACTTACTTCCCTTTCAATTTCATTGAAGAGTTAGAGGAGTGTTGGCATTAAGTCTTCCCTCAATTTCTTGTTGAATTCAGCAGTGAATCCATCGGGGCCCAGGCTTTTCTTTATTGGTAGGGTTCTAATTACATTTTCAATTTCATTAGTTGAGATTGGGTTACTTAGCATAATTACATCTTCTTGATTCAGATTTGGTAATTCATAGGTTTCTAGGAATCTGTCCATTTCTTCTGTGTTATCGAATCTATGTGAGTAAAGGTTTTTGAAGTAGGTATTATCTTCTTCATTTCCATAGGGTCTGTAGTGATTCCACACTTTTCATTTCTCATTGCATGAATCTGAACTTTTTCTTTCCTCTTTTCGATAAGGTTGGCTTGGACCTCATCAATTGTTTTTTACTGTTTCAAAGAACCAACTCTTTAATTCATTAACTCTTTGTATTGTTTTCTTAGTTTCAATTGCATTAATTTCTGCTCTAATCTTATTAATTTCTTCCCTTCTTTGGGCTTTGGACTTGACTTGTTCTTCTTTCTCTAGAAGTTTGAGGTGCAGCATTAGATTGTTTATGTGTGTTCTTTCTGTTTTTCTGATATGAGAGTTTAGCACTATAAATTTCCCTCTGAGGACTGCTTTCATTGTATCCCACAGGTTCTGGTAATTTGTATTTGCATTTTCATTCAATTGTAGATATTGTTTAATTTCTTCTTTAACTTCTTCTGTGACCCATTGGTTATTTAGGAGAGTATTATTTAATTTCCATGTGTTTATGCAGCTATTGTAGGTTTTTTTTGTCATTCATTTCCAATTTTACTGCACTATGGTCAGATAAAATGCATGGAATTATTTCAGTTCCTTTCCATTTACTTGAGCGTGTTTTGTTGACCAGTATATGGTCTACTGTAGAGAATGACCCATGTGCAGCTGAGAAGAATGTGTATTCTGATGTTGATGGGTGGAATACTTGGTACACATCTACTGGGTCCATTTCTTCACAAGTTTGATTCAGTTCTGTTATTTCTTTGCTGATTTTTTGTTTGGTTGATCTGTCTCTCTCTGACAGTGGGGTATTTAAGTCCCCTGTTATAACTGTGTTACTGTTTATTTGGTTTTTCATGTATATTAAAATTGTCTTACATAGTTGGGTGCTCCCATATTCGGTGCATATATATTTATGATTGTAATCTCTTCCTCTTGAAGTTTTCCCCTAACAAGTATGTAGTGACCTTCTATATCTCTTTTGATCATTTTCGGTTTGAAGCTCATATTGTCTGCAAACATAATAGTTACCCTTGCTTTTTTCTAGGTTCCTGTTGCATAGAGTATTGTTTTCCAGCCTTTGATTTTTAGTCTGTGAATGTCCTTTTGAGTGACATGTTTTTCTTGTACACAGCATATTGTTGGATTTTGTTTCTTAACCCACTCTGCTAGTCTGTTTCTTTTTGTTGGTGAGTTGAGACCAGTTACATTGATTGATATAACTGATATATACTGGTTCATCCCTGTCATGATATCTTTCTGTTGTTGGTTTTCTACATTTTCTTTTTAATTATTTGCCTTACTTAGTGGTTTCCTTTGTTGTTGTTCTTAAGATTGTAGCTATTTTTGTCTCTTTCTACAGTGCCTTTCAGTACTCTTTGTAGTGTTGGTTTGGTGGTCATAAATTTCTTTAGTTGTTCTTTATCATGGAAGAATCTTATTTCTCCATCAGTTTTTAAGGATAGTTTTGCAGGGTACATCAATCTGGGTTGAAAGTTGTTTTCTTTCAGGATTTGAAATACTTCACTCCAAGCTTTTCTTGGCTTGAAAGTTTGTGTTGAGAAGTCTGCCATGATTCCAATAGGCTTTCCTTCAGAAGTGATCTGTTTCTATTCCCTGACAGCTTGCAGTATTTTGTTCTTGTGCTGTATTTCTGATACCCATGTTATTATATGTCTGGGTGAAGTTTTATTTTGGTTATGGTTAATTGGGGTTCTGTATGCCTCACTTACCTGTATTTCAGATTCCCTTCCCATGCTTGGAAAATTTTCTGCTATTATTTCTATGAATAGTCTTCACAGGTCATTAGTATTGACCCCTGGTTTTTCATTCATGCCTATTACTCTTATGTTACTTCTGTTGGCACCATCTTGCAGCTATTGAATTGTTGTTTCTTGGTTCCTTAGTATTTTTAAGAGATCTTTTCTTTTGTGATCAATAGCTCCCATCGTGTCTCCAAGGTCTGAGATTCTATCTTCAGCTTCATTCACGTGGTTTTGACAACTGTTCATGGGAGTTTTCATTTGCTGAATTTCCCTTTGAATCTGTTTCATGCATTTTATTTGTGTCTTGTATTGTTCATTCAAGGTTTCCATCATTTTCTTATGTTCTTCTAGTTTTTTATCTTGATCTTCTTTAGTTACACACAACATGTCCTTCATAATGATGGTCATTTCATTTTTTAGCTGAGAGATTATTTCTGATTTGAGTTTCTCTATAGCTTCATGGAGTTGTTTCTTTACTACATTTGCTATCATTTCAGAAAGTTCAGTTGTGTGACTCCCAGTGTCTTCCATTTCAGTGTGTCTTGGGTTTGTTCTCAGTGGGCTGTGGGATTGAGACTGCCTCTTGGTTTTTCGTTTTGTCGTTTTCTTCTGGGATCTGTATGGCTGGGCAGGTAGTCTCCCAGTGAATTGTAGTGGAACACTGTGTTGGGTAGAGCTTCAATCCTCCGATATCCCTTTTGCTAGCTGGGGCACATCCCCAGATTATGGTGCTGGACACTTGTGTTCTGTAGTTTGTGAGGCTGGCTGCGTGTTCCCCTGATGTACTTTGTTGTTTTGCTCTGGGGTGCTGAGCTCTGTGTCCTGTGAACCTGACCAGGCATTCCCCTGGTGGGTTGCGCTGAGATGCGGGACTGGGTAGAGCTGGATCCTTTGTGTGGCTAGTGTGGGTACACTCCTGGTGTGTGCTGCTGGAGCCTCCACCTTGCTGGGTGGGGTCTGAGACCTCCAGGACCCAGGCAGCTAGGTGGAGTGCATTCCCGAGTGTGGCACCCCCAGACGTTGCATCTGGTTGCAAGTACAGAGCCTGTGTAGCACTGCACCAGGCAAGTCTGGGAGAGTGCCAGGCACACAGCGTCAGGGCCTTGCTCCTGGTTGGGTGGGTTCGCAACCTCTAGCACCTGCTGCTCAGGCCACACTCCTGAACAATGGAGCTGTGCCTTCTGCTCGGATGGGCAGAGCTCAAATTCTCTAAGGCCCTGCAGCTACACTGGCCAGTCCCTGATGAGCAGCTTTGGGGCTCTGAGCTGGGCTGGGTTCAGTACCTCTGTGTCCTGTGAGGCTGGCTTGGTGCTCCACTGGTGGGTTGTGCTGAGATGCGGGACTGGGTAGAGATGGATCCTCTGCACAGCTATTGAGGGTACACTCCCAGACTGTGTTGCTGGAGCCTCCACCTTACTGGGTCGGGGCCAAGACCTCCGGGACCCAGGTGGCTAGGCAGAGCAGACCCCAGAGTGTCGCTGTCCATACTTTCAATAGAGTTTTCAATCTCCTGTATTTCTCTTTATTACTTTTTAATGGGTTCTATTATTTTGTATCCTGGCATTCATATTTTGCATTTCTTTCTTTAGCTGTGCCAGATTTTTATTAGTGTCTTGTCCAAGCTGATCGATTATTTGTTCCATTAAGGTCATTATTTTATTAGTTATATCTTCTTTAATTTTCCAAGCAACTTATGGAACTGCTTTACCTGTATGGGTACCATTTCAGATCTTTTGACATTGTATCTTATGACTTCCTCCCCCTGGATGCCTCCTGAAGTGATTTGAGGGAATTGTGATTTTTTTACAGTCATTTTGTTACCTTATTTTTTCTTTTTTCCTTTTCTGTTTGTTTCTTTCATTTTTTAAAAAATTTGAGTATGTTCTGGGATTTGTGGCTTTGTTGGCCCACTGCCTAGTTCTTCAGGAAATTGCCGCTGTACTGCCTATGACACCCAGATAATCCAGGTATTGCTGTACAGAGAAAAGCAACCAACATCAGTAACAATGTCACATTAAATACAGTAGTAAAATCAGTGATTACAATGGCATCAAATATGAATTGAATACTGGCAAACCCTGAGAGCCACTCATGAACAGCCCTTAAAACCTGAACAAAGAGGTTTATGATTTTAGTGAAGACACTTACTTCATCTAAATATTGACCTGTATAATTCAGACAAATAATTTCTTTTAGATATAGGCAGCAGGGCCAAACTTCAAGCATACCACTGAGCTAAATGTCATCTCCTTGAGGTCTGCCCCTCTGAAGATTCTACCCACCAAACCTGGCCTCCCACCAAAGCATAAAGGACCTGTGACTGTGCCATGTGTGAGAACCCCAGTTTATTAGATTGGGTACCCCACATTCAGGACAGTTTTACTCTCAGTTTGTTGCACAAATGCCAATCACCTGTGGAAACCCCATCATAGATACACATCCAGAAATGCGGTCTTCTTGTTTTCCTAGGCATTTCTTTTTAAAAATTAAAAAAAAATTTTTTTAATTTTATTTTGAACAGAAGAAGAGTAACAAATTAAAGTAAAACAATTTCACAACAGGCCAATAAGAGAGTAACAATAATCAGCACATTGCATATTATATTCACAGCAGTTGTTTAGGGTATAAGATATAAACATGAAACATTGTCCCGAAAATCCTAGGCATTTCTTAATGCAATGAAGTTGAAAATGAAAAGGGATCATCACAGCAGTTCTAGTGGTGATGAACTTCCTCAAATTTTTTAAAGAAAGTTTTTTTATCACTTTCATTTTTGAAGGAGAGTGCCTTATCATCCACCACAACTTTGGGTACATATCAAAAGAATTAAAATCAGAGTTTTGAAGAGATCTCTTACTCACATGTTCACTGCAGCATTATTCACAACAACCAAGATAGGAAAATGACCTAAGTGTCCATTGATAGACAAGTGGGTTCAGAAAATGGAACATTGCTAATCTTCAAAAATGAAAGAACTTTGGCCCTGTGTGGGCACTAAACAGTCAGAGAAGGACAGATATTGAATTGTGTTATGTGAACGAGGAATCTACATGGGTGAGACTCATAAAACCAGAGAGCAGAGTCAAGAAATTGAAAAAGAAAGGAGACATCATCCATTCTGTCCACAGCACAGGCACCGCAGTCTCATGAGCCCCGAAGGGGAGATGAGTGATCCCTACCCACCACTGCCACCGACACCAGAGTCTTACAGATCCCACAAGTGAGGAGAGAGATGCTGCTTGTTCTCACCACACATGCCAGAGTTCTGTGAATCTTGTGGGACAGGAGAGAGGAGACACCCCACAGCACATGGTAGAGAGGTGACAGTCAAAAGACGGATCTGACTGAGGGTAAAATATAGAAGCTATTTTAATGCAGAGAAACTTTTAAACCTTATATTTGTAATACTAAACATATTTCTAATACTGAGAAAGATCTTGAGACAGAGCCTGTTTCCATGGTTAGAAAGTCATAAACTTAATAAGCCTTAACACTCTGGGTACCAATTGCAAGACAAGTGTAGCTCAGCCAGAAAGAAATGTCTGCAAACCCCAGAGAGTTACCACTGAAAGGACATCTCTGCCCAGTCTCAAACAATGATGGATTCTTCCTCTATGTTATATGATAGTAGCATCATACAGTTGCTGTTTCTGTAAGAGTGAATTTTGCCTAGTAATTAATGACAAAGTCATGTATAACTAACCATAGGATACCGTGATATCTCTTTTATACTTCCTTTTGGGAACATATATAAATGATTGGAAAACTCAGGTCGAGGTGAATGATTTGGAACTGAGATTTCCATCGGGCTGCTAGCATAATGAATAGTTGTCTTTAACTCCTGGGTACAAAAATATTTATATTCATGCTAATATTGGTACTTCGGCAACAAAACCAATGACCAAGAGGAGAATTTTGCTTCAGGATTGAAGTATTATCCTACTACTGGGTGAAAGACAACCTTGAGAGACAGGCTTGGGGAGAGAGAGAGAGAGAGAGAGAGAGAGAGAGAGAGAGAGATAGACAGAGAGAGAGAGGGAGAGAGGGAGAGAGAGAGACAGACAGAGAGACAGACAGAGGGAGAGGGAGGGAGAGAGAGAGAAGGAGAAAGAGAGACAGAGACAGAGAGGGAGAGAGAGAGAGAGAGAGAGTTAAATAAGGTGTTCCTAGTACTCACTAGGAGGCTGAGCCTCAGGCCAGGAGATCACAGGTTCTGTATGTTCTGGTGCGAGGCAGCCTGGGTAGATATAATCTTCATATGGAATGAACCTGAAGGAGATGGCACTTAGCCCAGTGACAAGCTTGAGCTCCAGGCTTGACTGAGGAATCATTCCCAACAAAGTGTCTGCTGCTGCAGCTCCTGACCAGTGGCATTCAGACTTCTGATCATAACAGCTACTGACAGGTGGGCCTGGCTGGGATGGGTACACTGTGACCCTCACGCTCACACTCACACGCACACTCACCCATGAGTGTGACAGTGCTGGAGTGAATCTCTTTCATGCACACAGGGAGGTGGTTCTATGGTGACTCGATCCTGGGCAGTCAGCTGAGAACCTAGTGCCCATCTGCAAAATGGGAGAAAAGGAGCACAGCCTCCAACCCTCACCCGCAGCCCTGACCCCACTTTCAACCCCATGACCCTTCTCCACTTCAGAACCTTCATTTCTGTGTTCTGTGTTATGGCCATGATATCTGGAAGCTTCACATGCATGATTTATGGCATTTCTGAGTGCTCAAAGCAAATAGGGACCTGCTACTGGGTGCATACGTGGTCCAATACCACAGACTTCTCATGTTTGGAAATTAACCATGGTTGAGCCTCTCTTTATCTTCAGCACCACTGACCCCATGAACACTCTTAGAGTGAAGTGAGGACAACAGGCTGGAAAAGAAGAAGTCGAGGTTCAGAGAGAGATGCTAAACTGAAAGCAGCATGGACAGAAAGTGATGGTCAGATACTAAATTGGAATCAAGCCTCACAAAACTCAGAAGCTAGGGCACTGAAAAGGTAACAATGGTTCAGAACTTTCTTCATAGAGAATTGGGGAAAACTCAGTTGTGAAAACAAAAAAGGGAAGTCCATGATGGGAACTGTTCAGTTGAGGGAAGCCACACTGAGAGTCAGGAAATGAGCCGTGTTTCCTGCCTCTTTCCCTGCTTTTCCTTTGTGGTCATCCCCGCAACCAACCTCCAAGACTGCTGCACAGCCTGGGCTCAGTGCATCCCTCCTCCAACCCACCTGCATCAGGGACCTGCATCTTCCTTGAACCTCTCAAGGCCTGGGAGATGGCTGCAACAGTGAGGAGCACCGTGCTGTGCAGGTGGACGGGCTGAGGGAGAGAGGAGACCCTATGGGGAGGCTGTGCGAGGCAGGACCAGCACTCAGTCTGACTCATCGAAAATTTGCCAGCTCAGGAAAATATTAAATCTATGTAGGGGGCCGGGAGTTTGGCTCAGTGGCTTAAGTGCCTGTCTGGCAGGCGTGAGGTTGTGAGTTCAACCCCTGGTGCCACAAATAAATAAATAAATAAATAAAATAAAAAGAAATTCTGCTTACTGGCAGGATTTCTCTTAAAAAAAAAAAATCTATGTGCTTCTCTCTCCTGGCCCTTAACGAGATGAAGAAAAGTCAGGTAGACTCCAAGACAGAGAAAAAGCCCATGAAATTACTGTGCATGCCTCATACCTATCCCTGGAGCAACAGTAGCCTGGCATATGAGGAGCTCAGGTACCCTTTCTGTGCAGCTGCTGATGTGAGAAAGTAACGATGGGCAGAACCCAGTGCCCAACTGGGGAAACACTGTGTGACCTGCCAGGCACGGGGGTCTCATCTTTCTGCAAAGCCACGGCTGGTGGGCAGACATGTCATGACCCCCACACTCATGACCCTGTTGTGAATAAGTGAGATGGGAATAGGGGAGGGAACACCAGGGTCTGGGAGGGACCCCACCCCACAACCAGGACCTGGTTCATTAGGACACCAGGGCTGAGGAGGTTCTAGGGAGAAGAGGATCTGCTCAGGTTCCAGAACAAACCTCTCACAGGGAACTCTCTTCCAGGGCTGAGTCTGGGCCCCAGAACCCAAGTGCAGGCAGGTGAGTGTGTCACCAGCTGTCCCAGGTCCCTCCTCCTTCTCCTGGGGACAAGGGGCCACCCCTGGGCAGTGGGGATGGAGCACAGCAGGTGTGGGCTGGTGCTGGGAGGTCTGGAGGATCCTGGGGCTGAGAACTGGGATCTGAGGGGAGGAGGAAGGTCCTGGGACCCAGCTGTGATTTTCCTGCAGGGACCCTCCCCAAACTCAGGCTCTGGGCTGAGCCAGGTGTTGGAGACCACTGTGAAGGGACTTTGAGCAGGGTTTAAAATTAACTAATTGGCTTTCTGTTTATCTGTGAGCCTGTCCAAGGCCTAGGCCCCTTGCCTGGCGATGGGAGCTGATTTATAGTAAGTGTACCTCTATAAATCACTGGTCCTGGCCGAGGCCTGTAGTGGCCAATGAGGTCAGAGATACCTCAAA